>JACDJE010000195.1:234412-280585 GCA_016647715.1 Pavo muticus
CAAAAATAAACGGGAAGGGAAAAGGAGAAGAAAGAAAACGAACAGACCTCTAGGGAGGTAAACTTATTTTACTAACTATAATATAATATAATACAATCTAATTAAGACGGATAAATCAAACAAAGTGGAGAGAGAGAGTTATCGGAGCACTTGCCTCTTCGTTGGGAATCGAAGAAGAAGACCACCCCCAGCCCGTCCCTCCATGACGTGTAGGGACAGGTAGCCGGATTAGAGTGTTAACACTTTAACTCCCAATGCACTACATGATGTTATGATGTGGAATACTGAAAACCAAAATCACGAAAATGTGACAAATGCGTATGTTTGAATTATGCAGTCTTCTGTGGGTCGTCTTGGTTGTCAGTTACTCTCGAGCATTACAAGACAAAGTCAAACATTACAAAGTGGTTTGTTTCATTGCTTGCCTTACTCTTGGTTTCATGCAGTTTCTAGAATAGCTAGTTGAGACAGGAAGTGAGCTAGTAAACATTGTCCATGACTCTTTTTATTGATCAAGCATTAAAGAAAGATAAATGATGTTGTTAATGTATTGCACTATTCGTAATCTTGTCGTTGATCTGTGGTTTAGCTTCTGTACGCTATAGAAAGAAGATATTCAACTGAAATGTGTGCTGTTTTGTATATTGAAAAACACAACTGATTTGTACAATTCACTCTGTTTCTGTTTTTTTTTGTTTGTTTTCTTTTTTTTTTTTTTTCAGTGGATGTTTCTGTTCTGCTGTGTTTTTCGTGATTTCCTAACACTGTTCAAGAACACCTTTCTAAAATGCAATAGTGCTTTTTAGCTGAAATGTAGGTAGTGAGCTCTATTATTTTGAAGTACCAAAAACAGAGCTCATTATTACAGCAGTCTTCAGAAGACTGAACATCCTTATTCTAATGTGTCCATTTCAGATATTCAACAATTAGCCTTTATGTTTTCTACCTTGATAAAATTTTATGGCTTGTAAGACAGTACTGAGACCTATTTGAGGGCAGGGGAGTGTTTGAATTTTTTCATTCCAGTGATATTTTTTAATTTTAATAAGGGATTTCAACATGAGGAAAAATAAAGATTCTATGACCTGTTTTATGTTGATTTAAAGTTGTAATGTTTATACATTACCTGTTATGGGTGGAAGGGTTAGTCCTCTTTTGCACCTAAGTGCAAGGAAAGCTCTGTTTTTATACACGCTTTAATGTCTGCCAGTCAATTTTACTTGATATAGAAGAGCTCAGTACTGCTTCTCTGCAAGTTGTCTTTGATGGAGTTCCTCTATTTTCTTTATTTTGCTTTGCAGTAAAGGTGTCTTCAGACACTCTTCTCACAAAAAAAGACACAAATTGCTCCTGGATTTTCTGTGTAATGTTATCCTTCACAGCCTCTCATCCTTGGTATTCTGGGACAATCACCAATTTCACTTGTCATGCTGAAGTGTTTTGCACTTCATGTTCTGCTTGCAGTTCCTGCAATGTGTTGCATGTCAAAGGTTGTTCCTGTTAACTGGTTTCACACTGGCTTGATTTTTCTTTTCTTTTTTTTTTTTTTTTTTTGTGAACTGTTGAACCAACTTGTTTAGCTGGCATGTTCTTCCTTGCTTTCTGACAATTTAGTGCGTGTGCTGGCAGAGCCCCTCAGTAAGTAATGAAATCAAACCCTTTGATTTTATTATTTCAAGAATTTGACTTTAGCCTTCTTTTAAAATGGGATCTTACTTCCACCAAAGAGGGGAAAAAATCAATTAGCATCTTCCAGCTGTATTCAGTTTTGAGTAGGTGAAGTTACTGTGCTTCCCTTCCAAATGCTCTTTTGAGTCTGAAGGGGATAATATTCTGCCATATATCTTGTAGATTGTTGTCAGTGGGGGTATTTTGGTGATTTTATTTGTTCGCTTGCTTGTTTTGTTTCCTAATCATAGATTTAGATGCCAACCTTGGTTTTCCTGAGTAGCTGATAGAAAAGTCTGTCAGACCATACAAGACATATTTGAAAGAGCTTGCCATCAAGAAGAATAAAGAGAAGTTGATTTGGTCAATAGTACTTAAGATTGCAAGCATTTTAAAAATCGGACTGGGCACTTCAGACTCACGTCCAAAGTCTTATTTTCAAGATTTGGAATCTGATGTAAGTTTGGTTGCCAAAGAAGCTGTAAAGGCAAACCAAGCCCTTCAGCTCTTTGCTAATACATGTGAAATTGTAAATTCAAAAGTATATTATGGATATGAAAATGACTCAAGAGTAGCTGTCACAATCACAACTATCTTGTATGTTCTGACTGTGACTATTCTACCACCTCAAATGAAGCATCACTACTAGCATCTGAACAAGAAAAGATGCCAGGTATTTCACAGACTGTTCTGGCAAACCTCCAAGTAGATAGGAGGAATTAACTACAAGATTAGAATTTCCCAAGATCCTACAGTGTTGTTATTGTGGAGATAAGCAAGTAGTAATGATTTGTTCGTTAAAACTTTTCTGTATTACTATTTTAGAAAGTCATTCCTCCTAGCTGTAGAGTCGAATACAGCATCAATTAAAACACCAGAGGAGAGCTGTGCTTCTGTAGGCAGATACCAACAGCTCTGTTAACAACCAGCTCTGTAGAAATCTGTTTGAGAACCATCTTCCCAGTATTTTACCAGGCAATCGAAGCTGGGTGCTCCTGAGACAAGGACACCCTTTCTGATCTTTCCAAGCAGACTTCATTTTGTTTGCTTCACATGAGCTTGATTTGCTGTCTTTCCCTCACTGCCTTCTGCAGTTTGCATTTTTAATGTGGGGTCAGACTGTAGCTCACTCAAAATCCTGTGCCCGATCCTGTTCTGATGAGAATTCTCCTTTCACTCCAACAATCCAGAGTGTTGATTCTCCCTCTGGTGTGTGTCATAGCATCATTTCATCATTTCTGATGTTTCCTTGCAGCTGTATAAACTTGTTGATAATGAAGTTTGCTTTTTTTTTTTTTTTTTTTTTTGCATCTTACTCTATGAATTTCCTTCCGAACTGAAACTTTTCAGGAGACAGTAGCTAGTATTTCAGTAGACAGCATTGTAGGTGTTCCTGGTACATAGCAGACCTTAGACTTCCCTCCTTATGTGCAAATGACAAAGCTACTTGTAGTCTCCATTGAGACAAGGAAATAATAGTACAGGCAGATACTTAAACATTAATGCCCAATATGTCTTGTTGACTGCACTGTACTGCCTGGTGTTATCCTGTAATCAGTTCTTGGTTTCTCTGTTTTTTTTTTTTTTTTTTGCTTGTTTGTTTTTTCTTCTGTGCTACATTATACAAATAAATATTTCCTGGGACAGAGAGAGCCACTGCAAAATTGTCTGGAGTGCCCATGGATATATCTGCTGGCTTGAAGATAGTCATTTAAGAGCAAGTGTATATTCTGGCTTAAGTGTCCAAGACTCCAGTGTTACCATCATCTGGGACTATTTTTTCCTTTTTTTTTTTTTTGCTATCTGTTTTTAAGTTCCTCTTCTAGAATAAGACTAGCTGTAGGAAAATCAACTGAATCTACTCCATCTTCTTTTATCAAGCAGTAGAATTTCAATGAAGCCACAGGGCAAGATTCCACATCTGTAGAGTATATTCAGAATCCATTCTGATTCTGATTCCATCCATTCAGGTTTCTATTTCTTCTGTGGACTCTTGATCTGACTGCTTATCCCGATGTTGTTCATTGTTTCTACTTTAGGGAAAAAGAACTGAGACAAAACAGCCTTCAGCCCCAAGGCCACAAAAACCAATCTGAGATACTGTGGACACAGCGAACAAGGAGGAAGTGCCAGTAGGGATACAAAATTGGATTAAATGATGGCTGAAAATCTATTCAGTTCTGCTCTTTGTCTTCATCTTACCCATTATTGTCACGGGTAAACATTACTTTGCAAAAGCATTTAGAGCCCCTCAGTAAGTAATGAAATCAAACCCTTTGATTTTATTATTTCAAGAATTTGACTTTAGCCTTCTTTTAAAATGGGATCTTACTTCCACCAAAGAGGGGAAAAAATCAATTAGCATCTTCCAGCTGTATTCAGTTTTGAGTAGGTGAAGTTACTGTGCTTCCCTTCCAAATGCTCTTTTGAGTCTGAAGGGGATAATATTCTGCCATATATCTTGTAGATTGTTGTCAGTGGGGGTATTTTGGTGATTTTATTTGTTCGCTTGCTTGTTTTGTTTCCTAATCATAGATTTAGATGCCAACCTTGGTTTTCCTGAGTAGCTGATAGAAAAGTCTGTCAGACCATACAAGACATATTTGAAAGAGCTTGCCATCAAGAAGAATAAAGAGAAGTTGATTTGGTCAATAGTACTTAAGATTGCAAGCATTTTAAAAATCGGACTGGGCACTTCAGACTCACGTCCAAAGTCTTATTTTCAAGATTTGGAATCTGATGTAAGTTTGGTTGCCAAAGAAGCTGTAAAGGCAAACCAAGCCCTTCAGCTCTTTGCTAATACATGTGAAATTGTAAATTCAAAAGTATATTATGGATATGAAAATGACTCAAGAGTAGCTGTCACAATCACAACTATCTTGTATGTTCTGACTGTGACTATTCTACCACCTCAAATGAAGCATCACTACTAGCATCTGAACAAGAAAAGATGCCAGGTATTTCACAGACTGTTCTGGCAAACCTCCAAGTAGATAGGAGGAATTAACTACAAGATTAGAATTTCCCAAGATCCTACAGTGTTGTTATTGTGGAGATAAGCAAGTAGTAATGATTTGTTCGTTAAAACTTTTCTGTATTACTATTTTAGAAAGTCATTCCTCCTAGCTGTAGAGTCGAATACAGCATCAATTAAAACACCAGAGGAGAGCTGTGCTTCTGTAGGCAGATACCAACAGCTCTGTTAACAACCAGCTCTGTAGAAATCTGTTTGAGAACCATCTTCCCAGTATTTTACCAGGCAATCGAAGCTGGGTGCTCCTGAGACAAGGACACCCTTTCTGATCTTTCCAAGCAGACTTCATTTTGTTTGCTTCACATGAGCTTGATTTGCTGTCTTTCCCTCACTACCTTCTGCAGTTTGCATTTTTAATGTGGGGTCAGACTGTAGCTCACTCAAAATCCTGTGCCCGATCCTGTTCTGATGAGAATTCTCCTTTCACTCCAACAATCCAGAGTGTTGATTCTCCCTCTGGTGTGTGTCATAAGCATCATTTCATCATTTCTGATGTTTCCTTGCAGCTGTATAAACTTGTTGATAATGAAGTTTGTTTTTTTTTTTTTTTTTTTTTGCATCTTACTCTATGAATTTCCTTCCGAACTGAAACTTTTCAGGAGACAGTAGCTAGTATTTCAGTAGACAGCATTGTAGGTGTTCCTGGTACATAGCAGACCTTAGACTTCCCTCCTTATGTGCAAATGACAAAGCTACTTGTAGTCTCCATTGAGACAAGGAAATAATAGTACAGGCAGATACTTAAACATTAATGCCCAATATGTCTTGTTGACTGCACTGTACTGCCTGGTGTTATCCTGTAATCAGTTCTTGGTTTCTCTGTTTTTTTTTTTTTTTTTTGCTTGTTTGTTTTTTCTTCTGTGCTACATTATACAAATAAATATTTCCTGGGACAGAGAGAGCCACTGCAAAATTGTCTGGAGTGCCCATGGATATATCTGCTGGCTTGAAGATAGTCATTTAAGAGCAAGTGTATATTCTGGCTTAAGTGTCCAAGACTCCAGTGTTACCATCATCTGGGACTATTTTTTCCTTTTTTTTTTTTTTGCTATCTGTTTTTAAGTTCCTCTTCTAGAATAAGACTAGCTGTAGGAAAATCAACTGAATCTACTCCATCTTCTTTTATCAAGCAGTAGAATTTCAATGAAGCCACAGGGCAAGATTCCACATCTGTAGAGTATATTCAGAATCCATTCTGATTCTGATTCCATCCATTCAGGTTTCTATTTCTTCTGTGGACTCTTGATCTGACTGCTTATCCCGATGTTGTTCATTGTTTCTACTTTAGGGAAAAAGAACTGAGACAAAACAGCCTTCAGCCCCAAGGCCACAAAAACCAATCTGAGATACTGTGGACACAGCGAACAAGGAGGAAGTGCCAGTAGGGATACAAAATTGGATTAAATGATGGCTGAAAATCTATTCAGTTCTGCTCTTTGTCTTCATCTTACCCATTATTGTCACGGGTAAACATTACTTTGCAAAAGCATTTTCTTCTTTTGATGTAGTCCAAATAGGCGAAGTAATTACAAATTGTATTTGTAGAGTTGATGTGTTTTTTTTTTTTTCCTAATCTATAAATTTTCACCGTGAAGGGGTTTCTAGCAGAAACTGACACTGATGCAAATGAACCCTGGATTGTATTTCCTCTGAAATATGAACACCAATGATACTTTCACAAAAAGGCTAGAACACTATTGCGAAAGAGAATCTATGTTCAGTGATGCATTTGACTGGACTGATCAAAAGTTTTCATGCTAGTAGTAGCTTGATGCTGTTTGTCATGGTTTAAGGTGAATTACTGAACATGGTACTGCTTATAACTGTTTAGTAATCTTTCTTTTAGAGTTGCCTAAGGATTTTCCAAATGTGATCACAGTTGACAGGATCTTAGAATGGCTTAGGTTGGAAGGAACATCAAAGATCACCCAGTTCCAACACCCCTTCTTTAGTTTAAAACCATTTGTCCCATCATTATCTACACATGTTAAAAGTTGATTTCTCTCCTGTTTGTAATTTCCCTGTAAAAATTGGAAGGTCTTAAAGAAGTCTCTCTAGTCCAGCTTTTTGTCCATCAGAGCCCCCGAGTCCTTCTCTGCAGGGCTGCTCTCAATGAGTTCTTCACCCAGTCAATGCACGTATCTGGGATGCCACAGCTAAAGTGTAACAGCTTGCACTTGGTTTTGTTGAACCTCATTAGATTCGCATGGGCCCATCTTTTGAGTGTGACACGATCCATTTGGATGGTAATCTTCTTGCAAGGTAACTTGAGCCTTGCATCTTCAAAACAGGCATAACAGTTGTAATAGCTCAACTACAGAAGCTAAAAATCTGTACACCAGTTTCAAGTAAGCTTTTGTTTTGGTGGAGTCTTAAAATCACAGCAATTATTTCCTTTTTGTCCTGTGATTTTGAAATTACTTGTACATCTCTGAATCCTGGATTTCCATGTCTCATGATATTCTAGTTCAAAGGATATTGTCTTTTTAATGCCAAGGTATTGACAAAGCTTTTCAAACATTTTATATACCTTTGTATTTCTGAAACATTTTAAACCTTCGCTGTTTTAAGCAACTCTCATGGATTTTTTTCATTGTCTTAAAAGGCTTTCTTCTTTCAGAAGAAACTTGTAAATTTTCTTTCTTTTTTCCCTTCTTAATTAATTTAAATGATTTTTAGTAGACAATGGAATATTTGTATTCTGTGAATTGTGCAACCAAACCATATGTAAAATTTCTCAAAGAAAAGCACATGTTTATCTGTTTCCTACTGGCTCTTCTTGTTTGTTTATTTCTTTCTGGTAACTATAACACTTTACATTTAACCTACCTTCCCTTCCTCCTCCNCCCCCAAGTTACTTAGTGCAAATGTTTAAATCCTTGAGTCATCTTACGGAAGTATTATGAAAGTACGCTCCTTAATTTTGTGTTGTTTTCATTGTTTGTTTGTTTAACAACCTCACTGTTCTCTTTCTTTACATAAATATGTGCAGCATGTCTCCTCACACTGTTACTACTACATGACTGGAATATGTAACTCTGAAAAATAAATATTCTTGAAGGGTTCTAGCTTTAATCTGGCTAGGCAAACTTATTATTTCTTCTTCTGACCACACTGTCAAGTAGTAAAACACAGAGATTAATATGAAGAGCAGACAGCATGTTATCTTGAAATCTGTTGAATAGCTTTCTGTTGAATAAGGAGCTTCATTGGTTTCAGTACTGTAATCATCAACTACCTGCCTATTTGTGCAATTGGGCATCATTTGGAGATGAGCTAATGGGTGCACAGTAATGCAATTTTTTAAGGACTGCTCAAAGACTGCTCTGGAGCGCAGCCCTTGTGAGGAGCGGCTGAGGGAGCTGGGATTGTTCAGTCTGGAGAAGAGGATGCTCAGGGGAGACCTTATTGCTCTCTAGGAAGGTTGTGATGAGCTGGGGATTGGTCTCTTCTCTCATATAACTAGTGATAGGACTAGAGGGAATGGCCTCAGGTTGCACCAGAGGAGATTTAGGTTGGACATTAGGAAATACTACTTCTTCGAAAGAGTAGTCAGGCACTGGAATGGGCTGCCCAGGGAGATGGTGGAGTTACCAACCCTGGAGTGTTCAAGGAACGTTTAGACATGTTGAGGGACATGGTTTAATGATAACTATTTGTGATAGGTGGATGGCTGGACTGGATGATCTTGTAGGTCTTTTCCAACCTTGGTGATTTTATGATTTTATGAAAGGGAAACATCTGAGGGCTGAGTTTGAATAAGTAAGTACTGGGAGGGGGACAAAATTTTTAGAAATGTGTAGATATCCTTGGGTCTGCATACGTGTCTTCTTTATACTTTATACTGAACAGAGGAATTTTGAAATGCTTTATCCTAAGGAGTGTCACCACATCTTCCTGAAGGAGCTGCAGCCATGGATGTGGTATTACCAGCAAATTTGAGTTCTGCAGTTCAGTCCTACTTTGTTTTCCATCTGTGTGCCATTCTCTGAGAAGTGTCAAAGAGATATGACAGTGAGACTGTTGTAGGGCAGGTCCTGAAGGAGTGAGAAAGAAGTAGGCTATGAGAGAGAGGCAAGTGTTTCAGACACACCAGTGAAAATACTGACTCCTGTGCATATTTTATTTACAGATTTAGTTTACAGATTTCTTCAAACCCAGGGCATGCTGAATTGCTTCTTAATAATACTAATGTTGTACTAAGGAGATTTGCAGGGACCTGGCAAGCCAGGGCAACTCTTTCCATGTGGTAGGCCAAGCTGTTTATGAATGTGTGCAAGTTAATGTACAGTAGAAGAATAATAAAAGCTTTTTACATATTGATTTGTTAGCTTCAGACTTAACTGCAATCCACAAACAAAAAATAAAAATTAAATAAAAATTAAATGAACAATCTGGTTCATTAAACCCCTCAAATTTACTAGTGAATTTTGGAAAGAACAGAAGAAATAATGTCACCCTCACTGTGGCATGTGCAGCCATCTGGAAAACAGTGTGCACTTTTAGCCAGCCTGCTGCTGACAAGAGAGTAGAGATGGAGGTGGAAGAAGCAAACATAATTAGTGGTATGGAAAAATCCTACAAGGAGGCAGTGTGCAAGGAGTGGAAGCACTCTCCTAAAGACAAAATGAATAGATAGAACCACTGAAGGAAGATTCAAAATGGATCAAATCACAGCTGAGTTTAAGGGGTGGGCAAGAGAGAAGTGCCCTTCTCTTTCTCATGACACAACCTCACAGTTGTGTGAACAGCTTTTGCAAGGTTTTTGTTCATTTGTTTTGTTTTAAGCCCTGCTACCGACAGTCACGGGAATCATGTTAGAGGCAATAGATGAGGGCAACTGGAGGAGGAGAGTAATTTATACATTGAGTAAAATGTGTAATGTGAACAAGAAAAGTTCCTTATTTGGCTAATAATACTACTGCTGAGACTTCATAGAAAATATGAATTTTTCAATCACTTTTTAATAAAGAACCTTTCAGACTAGAGCTGTGAATGTAAGTGACATCAAGAAATTTTATCTGTGGGAGCCTCTATTCAGCACGGTCAATGTCATTACAAGATGATGAAGAATGTTCCAACAGATATGCAATAAATTATGGACAGGATCAGCAACAAAGTACTTTAAACCAAACTAAAAGACAGTAAGTCTTAAAGACAGACAAATTTGTATGTATTATTTTCTGGAGACATTGTTTGAGAGACTTTATGCGGGTATAATTTTATCAGTTTTAAACGAGGAAGCCAGTATTTTATGCCAAAGAATAAGTCTTTGAAAAATTCCAAATGCTGTGACTGAAATTGCAGGATAATTTTGGTTTCTCTGTGTTTGAGAATAATATACATTACTTTTTTTTCTTTTTTGAATAACATGAACAATTTTTCTTTCAGTTACTGTAAAAAAAAAAAAAGAAAATAAATCTTAACAGCAGTCTTTTTTGTTTCCATTAGCCAAACAATGTACCAAAGAGTTAATCATCCAAATTATACTCATCACTATTAGTGTGGACGGTTGGACTGGATGATCTTGCAGGTCTCTTCCAACCTTGGTGATTCTATGATTCTATGATTATCTAATAGTGCATGATCATTTCTGTGGCATTGTAACAGCCAAATAAAATATCTACTTCTATTAAATATTCTTCATCTACCCAAAATAAATTAGTTTTATTTCTCAGCTCATGAGTCATAACTGGTTAGGAATTGGTATTCTTAACAATGTAGTGCCTTTAACCATGCAGCTGTCTGCTCTTCTGATGCGTATGTAATATGTGGATGATATTGTGGAGGTTGTTTCAGAGTACTGAGAAAATGAGATAAGGATGCATCTTTTGGAGATCAAGTTAACTACCTATATATTAATGGCAATTTATAGTCAGGGCTGCTGTGTTAATTTGACCTACTTTTACTTATAAAATCACAATAACGATCTGTAATACCACCGTATGTACACAGTTCACACAAAACACACTGAAGATGTTTCTTTACTGTAAGTTGTCTTTATACTGCAGCTGAAAGCTCTTTAAGACCAAACATCCGTTTAAAATCTGTTGTGCTGTATTGTCACATAGTGGACAGCATTGTGAAACGTACATTAGCACATATCTGGCTTGGACCATCTTTGTAAGGCTTACTTTTGGAGTCTTTGAATAGAATTTAGCATTGAAATAGCAAGAGCTGGCCAACAGGGACTGGCTTTCCCTGATGGGCTAAAACAGCTTATCTGTTGCTCTACTCAGCCTCTCTGTGAGCAAATGACCACTAGATACTAGATTTTGAACACTAGTTGTCATCCTTGTGTGTCTTGACACCAGTTCCCATGCAACAAATGTGTTGGGGCACTGGAAGTGTCAGCTGGCCCCATCACCTATAGGGAGGGCAAGGACTCTGGGTGGAGTTGTCCCTCAGGAAGGGGCTGGGGATGGGAGAGACGCACCCCTCATAACAGTGGGGCTCCAGACAGAGTTAAGCAGCAATGGTGGGCAGACAGGGAGGGGGTGGGCACTGGTGTTTGCCCTTCCAGCAAGGATGAATGCCCAAGCATGACAAGAGCTATTGCTGAGGTTCAGCTAGCTAGTCTTTTTTTAGCACTTTATGGGGATCCTGCTAGTGAGGGTGGTGTTTGTAGTTTGTACCTGCCTCCAGTGAAGGGTGGATTGTTATAAAATGTGAGGGAGTATGTTTTTGCATCTTAAAGTTTAAACTATGGAGCAATTAGATATAGAAACCTTTTTAACCTGTTAGAAAGAAGGCTTTTAGTGAAATATTGGCAGAGTTTCTATGCCATAGTAGAGCTGTCTCAGAGGAGCACAGAAGGTATTTATGCAATTTATTCTGTAAAAATGAGTGAGGTATAATATAACTCTGAGATGATGAGCATGCTATGCTTGTTGTATGTCTACTGAACTGAAACTGTTCTCTTACTTACATCGCCTGTGATAGATGATAATGGTTCATAGACTTTCTAACACATGAACATACTAAGATTTACCTGTAATTCCCTTAATTCCAAGGAGTAAGATATCAGAACTCATCACAGGGATAAAAACAAAACAGAACAAAAAAAGATAACTTTTCCTTCTTAAGCCTAACGTAGAAAGTACTCAGTAGTAAATTTTGATGTCATGGGAAGGAAGCCCCAGATATCTGGTATGTGGTATTTCCTAGTGGAGGAGGAGCAGTAGAGAGATCTTTCAACCTGGCATCATTCTGTGGCAAATGTTGTGTATGAAGTGTGTCTTGCATGTGAAATGACAGTGTTTGCTTTGCTGCATAGATCTTGACTTGCTTGAGTCAGTGAGGTGGATGGGAAGGTAAGGTCCAGAAGATCAGGACTGGAAGGCAGAAGGCAGGTATGTGGAAGCTTGTGCTTTGAACAATTTTGCAAGGCCCACAGTCTCTGCAGCAGCAGGGTGCATGTGCCTTTAACTACAGTGAAACATTTTTGTTAATGTGTGAATTCAGAGTGGCATTATCTACAGAAGTGACGTCTGGAAAGAGCCTTCCTTGTGAAAGGATAACATGATTTTTCTTGAGAACCACTGAAAACCCTCAAGTCCTTCTCACATTAGTACAAGCTGATGGAGGTGCTTGAGAAATGCTGTTCACCAAACTACATGACTCCTTGCCTCAGGAAAATGTAAATGCTACAAGCTGAAGGAATCCATGTTGGTGATGTGGAGTGGGAATGTCAAGGATTATACAATGTTTAGAAACTAAGTAAAATAAATACTACTCCTTGTTTGGAAGCTCTTTGCACCAAATAATGCAGAAGAACAAATGTAGGCATGCTGTGGTTTTGTGCTCTTCCCTAAGTAATTGCTAATGGCCAGTACCCACAGCAGGCTTTACACTTGATCTGGTTTTATATGAATGTCTCCTCCATATCAGTCAAAGCAAGCTAGAAGGCATCTCTCTTATTTTACTGATAAGCTCATAGCAGCTAGTTCTACAGATATGTAACCGTTTTGTGATTAAAAACTGATATTAATATCCTCGCTTCACAGTTATCTATTGAGAGATAGAAGAGGTTAAATAGTTAACATTCTAAATGGCAAAAATTTTTTGGCTCTTCTGACTTTTCTATTAGGAGAATTATTATTCATCATGTCACAATGCACCTGATCACTAGACCAAAAATACAGACAGTCTATCTGTTTTATGATCTACTCATAACTAATGTTATGAGCACTTTCTTCCAAATTCTCTTTAAGAAATTAAAAAGTTACAGCCTTGTTTGACTGACAAACAAGATCATGTTAGTGTAGTTGTTCAGCGATTATGAATCCTGTGCAATGTGTTAACAGCATATGATCAGGATTGTCTCAGTTACTGTATTGCATATCAAAATGATTTAGCAGTAGGTCTGCAGAGAGTTTTGGAAAAGTTTTTGTTCCATGTGAAGTGTTATTTTTCTTTTCCATCTCTCACTTTCCAGGAGAGGCTGTGCTATGCTGCTCAGTTTCACCATTGTTAAGCTTGGATCTCTTATTCTTCAAACATTAGCAAGGTTTTTTTTTATCTTTATTGTGACAGCCAAAACTGAGAATGGCCTCCTCAAACTGAGCCTGACTACATGAATGTAAGTGATGGATTTTGTGAGCTCAGGAAAAAGAAAGCTGCAGTCAGGAAGAGAAGGGACATGTGAAAAATGAGAGAGCAGGAGGGAGTGGAGGCTGCATGTTGATGTATTCAGCCTGAGCAAGTGCTTGTAGTTGTTCATTTGAACAGAATTTTCCTATCTTGTAGATAAACAGATGCCTTGGCCTGCACTATTCCCGGGTGTGGTGGCCAGCATCTTCAGAACAGTACGCCATTTGTATGCGGGTGACTCGTTTAACATAAGATGAAGTATTGCACTCATTATGTCCCTGTAGTGCTTTTCGTGAGCTCCTGATGGCACCTTGGTGCTTCCATTTGCCCCAGGGGACTATCTTTAGGCCCTTTCTCCACTGCCCCTGAATTGCAGGGCCCTTCCTAAGGGAGAGGGGATATCCCACTGTTATCCCTCATTCTAGTTATACTCATCATCTTGCAGTAGTGCTTTTTTCCAAATCCAGCACACCCTATTTCTGATTCATGCTTTCCCATTTACTGCCACACCAGGATCCTTCAGCCTTTGCCTGATAGCCAAGCTTAGATGCTGTTTCCTTGCTGCTTCTTCCTCACTATGGTTTTGCATTGCTTTCTCTTGCAGAGATCACTCCCTTATCCTTCTCCTATCTTCTCTGAGCTCCGTTTTTCTTCCTCCTCTTCTCCCAGGGGCTTTGTCCTGTCTTCATCACTGCCACTGTTTGTCTGCTGGAGATGAGTTATCCTTTCTACCTGCTCTTAAACAAACAGGATACACTTCTGTATTGCTGATATGTGCTAGAAGGCTGAGGATGATGGGAGAATGGGTCATGTACCTACTTTGGAAACAATAGTTTCTCACCTAGAAACTACATCAGTCTGTTAGAGCAAGATGAAACAGCAAGTTGAAATTTACCTTGTCAAATTCTGGATAAGAAACGAAGTGTTTGGTTTTTCTGGGGGGGAGATTTTTTTTTTTTTTTCCCCTTTCCCCAATGTTTACTATATTTTGGTTTTCTTTACTTGTGCTACAACATTTGGAAAGGAAAAGCTGCTTACTGCAACTGTTCAGCATCATATCATCTTCATTTACTTGAAACAAAGAGCAGTTCTTCGTTGTCTTTTTGCTCCTATACTGGAATCAAATTACTTGAACCTGTGTTCTCCCAGTGCAATACAGCAGGTTTTTAGAAGTGAAACTACTCCATGAAGCATGAGGTAGGGTGATTCAGGACAGGAGAAAGGACTGTGCAATGAATTTTGACAATCTATCTACTTTGTTGCTATGGAAGCCCTCTTCAGGGTCTTCTATCTCAGCTTCAATGGCAGGTGGGTCCCTACCTCTCTTTTCAAAGATACTGTTTCTTCCTGGCATTAATAGAGCCATTAAAGAAGGAAACTTGCCTCCTGGAAGCTGTAGCCACTACGTCTCTTCAGCTGACTTCATCAGGGCTGGTATGGCAATAGACAGTCCTGGCTATTGGTATGACTTTAGCTGAAAAATGCTGCCTCAAGGAAAGGGGAACTCAACTGTGAGGGATTCTGGAATGCAGGAGAGTAGAAAAATTTCCATGTGCCCAACTCTCACTGTAACTTACAGGACACTAATGAAGAGTACATCATTCTCTGTACCACCAAATTTAGCAAATCTTCAGCCCAAAAGGACCATGCACAGACCATCATGACCAAACACAAAAAGTTGATGCATCTTCAGCCATTCTTCCTAGCCTTCTGGTATCTGCTCCCTGCCTGCAAGGGATTGTAGCCTTTGCATTGATATGCCACAGGGTGACTGCTTATGGTATTGTGAACAAATAATGACACTACAGGGGCTTCTACTGAATCTTATTCTGTTCAGTAAAAGAATTTTGAAATTCAGTTGCTAAAGTTTGAATTTGGCCAGGATAGTTAGGATAACTGAGTTTCAAAGATACTATGATCAAGAGAACTGTAACTGTTGTTAATTCTTGGAGAGGGGAAGAAAATGTGACAAGAATAATTCTTTTTAGATTAAAGCAATGTCCCGTGATGTTTGAAAGTAATTTCTTGCAAGACAAGAAGGAAATACTTATAATGTGTAACTCCAAAGAAACACAAACCTGATTTTCTTGCAAGGTTATGCAGTGCTTACAGTTACAATTGCAAAGCTGATTGAAAAGTATGGAAATTGAAAAAAAATATAATAACAAATGTCAATATCATCAGTATACCTAATAAACTACAGAGAATATAGTAAGGACTGATGTGAAGATTAAGTTGCTATTATAAATACTCTTAATGCAATTCTAATGTAGGTGCCATGGATCATTTCCCTCAGTACATGATTAGCCCCTCATCTTATTCATCTAAACAACTTCAAAACTACTCAAGTGTTACTCATAAATCTTCTAAGTGATCTCTAATATCTCCTCAGCTCTTAAAATAAGCTTTCAGTTTAAGTAGTAAATCAGATAATTCCAACTCCTCTTCAAACACTAGAGTACAGTACTCAAAACTTGTTTGTAAACATTAATTTGATCTTAATGTATTCTTCACAGTAAACATATTCTTCCCAGAAGGTGTATTTAGTGTTCTTTTGTGAGAATTACCAATATTAAGCTAAGAATCTGATAATACATGTTTTTTGTTGTTGTTGTTGTTGTTTCCTTTAGTGAATTTTACACAGCATGGTCATCAAGTAAACTTATCACAATAGCTTCATGGATTTTGATTTTTGACACCTGATTAAAAAAAAAAAAAAAAAAAAAAAGCCTGTTTTTCAGCAATTGACCAGAAAATGTGAAAATTTAAGTTTAAAACACCAGTGCTTCCAACCTTACAAGACAAATCTTACAGTCTTGTCTTTATTTCCTCAGAAACTAATAAAAGTTTTCTGATTCAAGAAACTTCCCATATTGATATTGGTTCCATGTGTTAGTGTTTTGTTTTTTATTTATTATTATTATATATTTTTTTTTGTTTAGAACAGCACATTTTAACTATCTAAAATTACATTAGTCTGAACGGTGTATGCAGAGCAGCTTTTTTTGTTAAGAACTACTCTTGTTATATGGTGTTTTTTATTTGTTTGTTTGTTTGTTTTTTGTATCTTTAAATTGGTGAATACCTCTTATAGTTTATGAAGTGTTCCATGAATCCACATAGGGCCAGTACTTTGTTGTACAAAAGAGGAAAAAACTTCTGAATTGTTGTGCTCACCTGCTCATGTATTTTTTAAAATCTTCATAACTAAACATTTTCACCTGACATCCTGAACCTGAAAACTAAAACATGACCTGAAGTGCTGCACTGCAAGGAATGCCCTGGACGTTGGACTTCCATTTTTGTGGCAATAAAGCTCAGTTGAACTATGTTATGTGCCAGCTTGAGGAAATTCATAGACATGAAGCAATTCACCAGACCAAATTCAGTTCTTGAACATGAAAACACCTTTCACTTCTGTTGAGTTTGGCCCATGAGTGGGATTCTAATATAGGAAAAAAAAAAAAAGAAAACCAACACAACAAAACAGAAATATTTAACATAACATGGTTCATAAAACATTGCATCTGGAAAGGCTGTTGTACAGCCTACATGGTGCTAGAGGCTAAAGAAGGGCTTCCACAGCCTAAGCATGTCAGCAGGTATGTATATTCTGGCCTTAAATTGCTGTAGTTGTCATATTTTCTAGGAGTTGCATATGAGTTCAGTAAGGGAAGACAGGAAGGTCTGTATTACTCTAATCACTGGGATTTTTTTTAAAAAACCACATATTTGTACACAGTAATTTCCTATGCAAACATTACATGCTGAGTGTAACTTCCTTACTGTCCTTACTACCTTACTAGCGTATGTTTTATTTCCCAGTTTGAGTTGAAGCCCAAGGCATTCAACTAATACAAAAGTATATAGTTGATATTTCAGAGAACATCAGTTCAGATTAGGTTGATACACAAGAAAGATAAGGAAATGTCACTGATTCAGTAAAAACACTATTTCCTCTTCAGCTGCCATTTCACACTTTTAGAGCCAGAGAAATGCTTTTTTGATTCGTGGAAAATAGAAATACAAGAAGCCATGTCTGCTTCATGATATGTCAGTGAATAGTACAAAGCAATGCTTTTCAGTACCGTGTGTGCCCTTTTAGAGGGAAGACTTTGGATTTTTTTAAAACTTATTTTCAATTTATTTTACTTTCTTTTTCTGGATCAGGTTAAGATAGGCTTTTCATCAAGACTCTTCTAGGTATATTGAAAAGCTATTTTCATGGCAGTGTTTTCATTGAGTTCCAGTGAGAATCTGTTGGGCTCGTATCAAAGGACTAAGGGGAAATGATTTAGCTCTGTCAAGTCAGTGGTTTTCTTTTCATGGGGAATTGCACTCTGCATCTTCAGTTTTGCAAGAGTTTTCATGCAGTAGTTTCTCCATCTTCTTTCTGGCCTACGTTGGCTTGTGTGTGTGACATCCCTACATCTCCTAGCAGGTATATGTATCTTTTACATACATCAGTCTTCAATTTGTTTGTTTGTTTTATGTGTATTAAGAGCAGAAGGATATTTGGTAAAGAAATTCATCTTCTCTAGATGAAAATTGCTAACCGACTACTGCTGTGAAGGCTGATCTGAAATATTTTAGTTTAAAATTCATATAGGACTACTCTAAGGACAAGTTTATCTCAACTGACATCAATATGAGAATTTCATTGCCAAGAGACATTCTCCCGAAAGAAGGATAGAAAATATATTCATATAAGTTGTTTAAGAAATTTGTGTAGTATTGTGAGGAAAAGTGAGGGAAAAGCATTTGAAAAGGATCTTCCCCTTTTATCTCCAGAAAAAAACATGTGAAGAGGGTGCTCTCAGTTCAGAGAACAAGCTTATGAAGAGATTTCTTCAGCAAAGTAAAAATGATCAGATTAGAATATCTGTGTTTAAGTGGTTCAGATTGCGTTCATATTTCTCGATTCAGTATCATTTAAAGGACACGCTGTATCTGATCTGTGATTTCCTTAGGGCAATATATCACTGAAAAGATGAATACTAAAGCAAAAAATCAGAACTGAACCAAGTGGCAGACTTTAACCACTGGTATATTTAAATAAAGTATGTTCTAAAAACTCCTTATTCTTCTTTCTTTGTTCTTTATTGTCCTTCTCATTCACTGGAATTATCTCATAACGCAATATGCATTTTATTGCTGAGGTATCCTGGAAATGCAAACTAGGGGTAAAGGAAGATTCTACACAACAGGCTGGTTGTAAAATGCCAAAGAGGCAGAATGTGTGAGTGAATTTTTAAAAGCCTGAATTAAACTTCCTTTTGTTCCAGATGGTGTCCGTAAAGCGCTTGGTCATTTCCCTTTAGTGGTGGGATGGTGTTTGGATTGGAAGCCCCTCAACTGGTCTTGCAAGCTGTGCTGCTGGGATCTACAGGACAGGAGTACAGGGTTATTGCCTATCTTCCTTTCTTTGACTCAAAGATTTCAATTGATCTGGTTTTATTTCTTCTGTGGGAGTGAATCTTCCCCGCAACAACAAGACTCAAAAATTATAACCTGTTGTCATGTCTGAGACAAAAATAGAACTCAACATAAGGAAAAGGACTTTCGGAAACTGCAAATATCTTAATATTGCACATTCTTAGACTGAGGTATCTTCATAAATTTAGACAAAGTCTATCTCAGTTTCATTGTTTTATTGTTTCTGTAACACTGAATTAGGAGGTAACTATCTGACTGTGTCTGTATAGTGCTGCTTTCTCCTCATCACCAAAGTCGTTTATCTGATTGAATGAGACCATTTCTTCTTCTGGATGGATCTTGAAAATAACTAAATTTGCAGCCTGCAAGTGTTGTTGGACTAGAAAGGAACTCATGTGCTTCCTGACACCTGGGAAGAATGCTGTTTTTCTTGGGAAAAAAGATTTTCTATCTCCGAACCTTTCCACGGCAACTTCAGTGGGTTTTGTCAGGGTATAAAGAGTGTATGCTCAGGTCTGCAGCTGGCTCTGGATGAGCTGAGTAAAGAAGCATGCAAGTAAATGAGATAGCATATTTTCTGTTTTCCTAATGCTGCATCCGTCCATTTGAACAATGCATTCCTGAGGTCCTCAGATAATGCTGAAAGATGACTGTTTTTCCCCCCAAGGATCATTTGTAAGGCTGGCTTTAACAGTGAGATTATAGCAATGTTTTGCTGCAAAATGTTGCTGGCATTTCATTATATATGTACACACACACACACACACATATATACATGTACATATATATGTACATAAAGAGAGAGAGGCTACACAGTTGGTTTGGTTTTCATTTTGTTACGTTTCTTTCAGCAGGGGGAGGAGGGCCCTTCCAGCAAGAGCTGAAAGCTGGGTGAACTTCTCTAGGAGAGAAGGGCTTTTATAGCACTGTGTGGTAGAGTGGGTTAGTGGGGTCGCCTGGGTCAGGCAGAGGATTGGAGAAGTGTCAGGGAGAAGTGAGCTAATAGAGCCTCTGAGTGACTCTTCTTGAAAGAGGAAAAAGGGCAGGGATCAAAAATTGTCTGAAGGGACAGAAGTTGAGGGTGGAAGTATGGACCAGCTTGCAAGTATGCAGTAGACAGGAAGAGTCGTGAAGAAACATTCTCTTCTATATGACATGGATACTGTGCTTTCTATACTGAAAAGAAATCTAGATTTTCTTATTTTTCCATCCCCTGGAAAAGAAAAAATAAAAGAAAAAGATAACTTTTGTGTTTGAAAGTCTTTCTTCTTCTTTAGAGAACTCTGCGAGGGGGAGATGTAGGCATACCTCTCCTGAGGCTTTTGCTCAGGCTGGTTACAGAACAGCCTGGTTTGTGTCCAGTTTACAGAGTAAGAGTAGATAAATAGATTTGCTGGTGGAAGGCCCAGAAAGAAGGGAAAAATTATTGTGAAAATATAATAAAATGATGAGAGAAGCAATTAAAAAAAAAAATTAGATGAAAAGGGAATTACGGAGACAAAATTAACTTGGGAGACTGCTTCCTGGGTGGTAAGTGCTTTAAATATAAATTGCACAATTACCCATGAAAACATTGATTACTTTCATGGAGAGTTAAACTTACAATTTAATAGACAAATACAATCTAGTAAGTCTGTGTTGTTCTAAGTGCAGGCCAACCAGCTGTACTCAAACAGCTTTCTTTAATAAATTGTTTCTTGTTATTTCCTTCTCTCCAAGGATAGAAGGAGATTCCTTTCATTCTATAATCTGTGACCAAGTGAAGAATGAAAATACAATTTTTATTTTGAAGTACCTAACTTTGGAGCCTGGATCTTCAGTGACCTGAATCCTGGGAACTAGAATTTATGGGGAGGGGCTGTAGAAAATCACTTCGTCAGAACTAACGTAAAACTAAGATAAGGCACATGGTAGAATTGCGTCCATTTAGGATGTTTTTGGCAATGTAATTCTTAATGGTTAGAACTTCATTTCTCTGTTGAGAGATATTGGTCATATTCCATCATGAGAATTATACAATTCCGTTTTTCTGTTTAGATGAATAAAATAAAACACTGTATTTGCTTTAGGCCTACCGTTACCCTGCATAGAAGAAGAGGGATTTTTGAAGCTTTCTGAGGCAGAATTAGGTCCTTGCTTGATTAATTTTTGGGATTATGCTTTTTCTTTCAGACAAAGGTTTGTTCATTTTTGTTGACAGGTGTGTTTCTTCTTGTAGACCTCCTCAAGATTCATCTTCACGTTGAAAATGTACCAAATGTCTTTGAATGTCAGCTCAGTTTTAAATTCTTTTCTTCAAGAGAAAATGCAATTACTTCTGTTTAAATCAGAAGCCCTTTATTAATCTCTAATCTTTTGAGTAACTATTTTCTTTTCATTTGCTTAAAACATAATCTCTTCCTTGAATCCCTTCAAAATCTACCTATCATCTAAAGACCTGCATCTCAAACCTAGTAAGGCTCAGATCGTTATCATAGTATTGCAGCCTAAAGGCTGCTATAGCTTTGATGTTTGCCTTCAGTCTTATAAATGTTCTAAGACCTCCAAAACACATCAGTTTGTATACAGCATATGCTAATGAAGCATACGGTGAGAGATTTTTAAATCTAATAGAACATTTTCCTATTTTACCTAAGTAAAGTAAATATCACTTAAGCTTTATAAGCAGCACAACAGGAATAAGGGTTGGGCTGCTGTTGATTTCTGCATGCTTCCTCGCTGTTAATAGAAATGTCCGTTTGTTAAGGAAACTTGGTGGTTAGATACTTTCACCACAAATAATAAAATGGAGGAAGGAGCTACAGATATACATTTTTTCTAATAAAGTTACTTCAAATTGCTATGTGTAGACTTACACTTTCAGATGAAGCATCTCCTGGACTTGGGCCTTAAAATGGATTTATTTTTAACAATGGTGGTGATCTGAGACATATGCTTAATACAGTATTACCAGTTCGTTTAACAAAACTCAGTTAATTGAACTCAATTAGTCCTACTGACATAGCTTTGCAAATTGATGTACCTCCTTTAACTGGGAAAGGGCTGCTGTCCAAGCATACAATCCGTGGAATGACAATTAAAAAATATGAGTGCTTTATACTAGATACTGAACTTATCAAGCGTTCTTTACTTGCTGTGAGTGGTTTTGGTTTGTTTTAGATTGTTTTAGATTTGTAGCTTAAAGATTTGCTGATGTTGCATATCTTTGAAACTATCTGTGGCTTTGAATTCCCAGTGTTTACAGTTTCTAGTGCTTGTTCTTCCAAGAGGAGAGATGGTGGTTTTTTTGTTTGTTCTGCTGGTTTTCTCCTTGATATGTTAATGCAAATTGTTGAACTGACCTCCTGTACCTTTCTGGGAAAAAGTAGTGCCCTTGCTTTGTGTATTCAGTTTCTTTTAAAAATAACTTTGCTGGTAGGAGATTGTCTTGTACATCTGAGTATGTTGACTTCCCTCCTACATGAAGGAGAAAGAAAAAAATAATTGTTTCAAACACCATTTAGGAGTGCCTGTCTCTCATGGGAAAGGGAAAGTCTCAAACAAGGTCTACAGATGGTTATGTTCATCTGTGAAAACAACCCTCCCATATTGTATCCCCAAAGATGAACATGACTATGGCTGCAGATTGTCAGTGGACATCCAGAAAATTAGAAGCTGAAAACAAATTGCTGCTTGTGTATTTGCAGGTTGCTACAAGCTCACTGTGCAGAGAAAGCTGTTTCCTTTCTTTATAGACTGGGGATGGTGACCTTACTAACTATAGTTAGCAGAATTCCTTTCTTGTGTGAGAACAGAAAATTGGGGAAATAAATTTATTTCATATTCCCATTTCCAAATCATACGTTCCTTCCTGCTTAGCTGAAAAAGTGCATCATTGGATTTTCAGCAGAGGTCTATTGAGGCTTTGGTTTAATTTCCCAAACTATCAAGAAACCACAAATGGTTAAGTATTCCAAAATGCTGGATTGGCAGTATCTTGCTCAGTGAGTCTTGGGGAAAGTTTGTGTTTGCAGCAGATGCTAAATCAAGGCACTTCTTGTTCAACATCATGTACTTGTGGACTTTAAATCTGCCAGGTGTCTGTCCTTTAGAAACAGCATGCTTTAGGGGGCTGGGCTGGGAGCCAGGAATGCTGAAGCTGTATTCCCACCTGTATCTGGCTTAATAATGCTTTATCCTTATGTAACACTTCATTTTGAGCTCTCTCACTTTTCTCTCTCCTTTCCTCCCCCGCTTTTAGGTTGTTACTGAATCTTGCCAGCAGTAGATAATAGGAACATATTACTGCTCTTTTGGCATCTTAAGATCAGTTCAGATCTATAGTTTTGTCAGTGCTACCATACTGCTAAAAACAGCTACCTTTGAATTATTATTATTATTTTTTTTTCCCCTCCATAGGATTTGACATTGTTTGCCTTGTGGTCTGCTCCTAGTGCTAGTACTTCAATTGGAAATTGCTGGGTAAAGTCAGGTGGCTTCTTTTCAGTGAATTTTTGATGAAATACAAATTGAATTTTTCCTGAAATCATGCAGTAAAGTAGCAAAAAGGCAGACAGTAAGGGATGTACCTGGTATTTTTACAAAGAACTGACTGAAGGGAGAGGCGGTGTGTGTGCAAAAAGCAACTCATTGAGAGAATATGCCTTGCTACTCACAGAGCCAAAAATGCCGGCTGCTCTTGACAGTTTGATTACACATGTCCAGTAGATATGGACAAAGATGCTCTGTCTGGTTTTGGCTAATTAGATTGTGATTTTAAATTACAACTGAAAGAATTTTGGAGCTGGATTATCTCAAGTTAGAGACAAATACATAATGTTCCTGTAGGGTAGAATGTGCATGTTCCACTGGGGAGAAATATTAAATAATATACGACTGCTTAGTCTTTGATAAAAGAGGGCTGCCCTTCTGGTGGTCCTTAGTGGTGAGGATGCAGACACTACCTGAGATGCTTTCTGTCACAGTCATGGTGGTGTCTTTCAATTTTTGAATATTTGAAAATACAAAAAGCTGTTGTAATATTTTACTGGCAGCTTTTTTGGGGGAAAATCTGCCATTTGTCTGTGAAATCTTGATAGAGTAGTTGCAGTATGTGTGTTCGAAGAAGACTACAGAGAAGAGAAATAATATTGCTATGTATGGATGCTATGCTGAATAGTGCCAAGAAATGGTGATAGCATGATCCTGTGGGAGAAGTCTGGGTTTTTAATTGAAGGCAAATGTTGAGGGTATAAACTTCAGGCCTGTCACGGTTTTGTGATTTTGGTTTTTCAGTATTCCACATCATAACATCATGTAGTGCATTGAGAGTTAAAGTGTTAACACTCTAATCCGGCTACCTGCCCTACACGTCATGGAGGGACGGGCTGGGGGTGGTGCTGCTTCTTGGGATTTCCAACGAAGAGGCAAGTGCTCCGTTAACTCTCTCTCTCCACTTTGTTTGATTTATCCGTCTCAATTAGATTGTATTATATTATATTATAGTTAGTAAAATAAGTTTACCTCCCTAGAGGTCTGTTTGTTTTTTTTTTCCTTTTCCTTTTCCCTTCCCCTTCCTCTTTTGGGGGGGGGCTAGGAAGGGGGCCCTTGGGCCCACTGTCCCTGTCACGGGCATAGACTGGTCCAGGTAACCCCGTGACAGTTTTTTGGTGGAGAATGCGGGCAAGAGCTTTCTAGTTTTTTAGTTTTTTTTAAAACGATTCTCTGTTTTTGGAGTGTTTTTCATTAGTTTATTTTTTCCTTCTTTTAGAAAAGAAGGACTCTCACGAGTGCTCACTAAACACCCTGACCTTGAAAGTCTAGGCGGACCGCCAGTGTTCTGGGATATTTGTAAACTTTGTTATCTTGTTTTTAAAAGGAGAAGGCAGAGGCTGCAGGAGCATTGCTACTTTAACCTTAAGGTAGTCTGCCACACTCTGGACATTGTACAGAGTGTCTGTCGCAGCCACCAACTATGAATCCGCTCTCGATTGTAGGGACGCTGTTTAAGGCATTGAACGCGATCATGTTCTTTACAAATTATTGGCCCATTATTAGCATCGTGACTTCTTGTTGTGGAATCTGGTTCATATATACCCAAATAAGGGCCTTGATGGAGACACCTGTCTGGTACTTCTATGCGATGTGGTATAATTTGAATTTTGACACTTGTATCCCAGATGGGGTAGCTAACTTCACAAGCAATTACATCCCAGATGGAATAGTTAATTTCACAAACACCACAATGTTTAAACCGGTTTCCAGGCTTCCTTTTCAGTTCTTCTCACGTTTCTCGAATACCGAGCTAGTGAGTGCAGTCGTGTGCATGATATCAATTCCTCTGAATGTATACTTATTCTTATACATTCGTGCTATGCTAAAGGAATCTCTTCCAAAACCAGAGAATACTGACTGGCAGGGAAGATGGAGAGGTTTAGGAAAAATCTTAGAAGCGTGGGGACCCGCAATGTCATGGGATTTCACTCTTGAACACCTGTGGGATCCTGAGAAACTAAGTCAGTATTTGAGTCAGGGACGGTGCGGCTTGCGCAAATCTAGGGAGGTACAACTTATTTGGGGCTTGGCTTGTGCTTACCGTGCCCTGTATAATACTGTTCTGGAGAGAGAGAGTTTTCGAGCTGAGGTTTTAGCCAAAGGGGGAAATCCCCAAGTTAAATCGGGTCAACCACAGGAAACACAGGCCTTTTTTCAGTGTTGAAGTTTTCATAGTCTTCTTCATATTTTTCTTTAAGTGCAGATATTTTAAACAAATAACATGATTGTCTTCCTGCATTAAATAAGCTATAGAGACTTGGACAGGTGGTTCCTGCAAGAAGCTCACAGCTTCTACAGGAGGTCTCATATTGGATTAAAATTATTAGAGAGTCTCTTGCTATTTAATTATCTTTTTTAAAGTAAACACCTTCACTGTAATGTGAATGTGTTGCTTTCATTTTTACACTTTTGGAGGGTGTGCTTCTATCTGGCAGATTAGAGCTCTTTATTACCCGGAGTCTTATACTAGGTAGACAGGCAGCATGATCAAATCTACCGATTCAATCTATCCTTTGGTAAAACCATACAGACTGAGTTTTAGGTTATATCTATTGTCATTTAGCTAAACTGGCATCTGGTAAAATGGCACATCTTCCCTTCTATTTTGAATCCCAAGGTCTAGGCATAAGCGTTCAGCTTTTTGTGTTTCATTTTAGGGGATTATTGTTCATTTCCTTCCACATTTTCTGGTATATGTTTCAATGAGGGCAAAACATCAGGATGAAAAGCCACAACTGTTGTGAGGACTCAAAAAGTATTGCACTTTTTTTTTCTTTCTCTCTTCTATGGTGTCAAGATGTACCTTGATGATGCCTGAAAGAAGTAAATGCCAATGCCACAGTAGTTGATAGGTGATGTACAACCATGGCCTTGGTTGGAAGTTGCTGTTCCCATTATTTATATCAACAGTCAGAAAATAACTGCATGGGTTTGGCATTAAGGGAGTACACACTGTGCAAAGAACTTTCCCAAGTTATATACCTCAGGTCTTAGACCTTAAACAGTCCCCTTTTCACAAGCTTGGAAAAATCAAAGCAGTCATGCTGTTTGAGCATTGAAAGAGGTGTATGCCAAAGCATCTAACTATAAGACAGGAGATAAGGATTTTGTGAGTTTAGTGGCATGATGTCCTCGTGTCTGGTCAGTGGAGAGCTATACTGGGGTGTCCTGAAATACCCTCTGGGTGCTTCATTGAATTTAGAGTCCTAGCTCAGCTCAGTGTTAATGTGAATTTGCACTTTATATTAACATGCATCTGACCTCAGTATGCCCAAATTTGCCTTTTTTTTTTCTCCTTGTGTTTTCTCATAGAAGAGAGATTTGTCTTTATCATAGCACGAGAAAATACAAGGAATTACAGAAATCACAGATATCACTTTATTTCAGTAATTCATGAGATGCCATACCTATAAATCACAAAAATTTAACAGCTGTGACTGCAGACAGATAAAACACTGACAAGGGCAGCTGAGAAGCAGTAAAGACAAATGAAACTATGACTTTTTGTCAACTGGCTTCTCCCTCCCAGAGTATATCTGGTGTCAAGCTGTCACTCGACTTTACTTCAGAATGAATAAATGGAGTGAGCAGGTAAAACAGTGCAAGCTCTGACATCTCTCCTTTCTTGGGAAAGTTGGGATAGTGACATAATTCATGAACTGTTCAGACAAGGTGTTTTGTCTTTTTCCTCCTCTCTTCCAACCAAAATTTCATCCCTGTCTCCACCCTTCTCATGTTGTATTAGTGTGCAGTGTAAAATTATAAGCTCTAATGATCAAAAATTCTGGTTCAACACCACGCCCATACACAACTGTAAGAAATAGTCTAGCCCAGGAAATAAAAAATAATGTAAGTGCAGAAAAGGTTTTGAATCAATAATATCTTTCTGTCTGAAATATCAAGTTAGAGTATTGTTGAAGTATAAGTCATCTCTGAAAATTATCAGGTTATAAATTTCTTGTGGCTGCACAAATAACACAGATTTATTTCTGAGTGATTTTCAATCCTTATATACGTTTTATTCTGCTATATATTTAATATTTTGCTGAATAGTTTGAGAAGTGATCACAATTTTTCCTCCAACATCATTTCATCAAATATCAAAATCTTTAGCTGAAGGCTGCATGAGATGACTGGTAGCCATTGACTCAGAAATATGTGTACTCTTTATTTTTATTTATATACAAATATTGAAGAGGCAGAGTTGTTAAAGAAGATCTTGTTGACAGATGTTGATTTGTCTTCCAAAACATTTTCTCTTAGTATTTTCACTGTACACTTAAAATATGTATTTGTATGTGGATACTTAGTGAGTGGGATGGAGAAAGTAGACAGAGAAGGGAAGGATCTTTACATCAGTCTCTGAAGTAGCCACACCATGGTTCTGCTGTTACCTCCTTCTGAATTGCTTCATAGAAATAGGGGTTCCCTGTGACAGAAATCCTGATTCCTCTTTCAGCTAACTAATTTTCCATTAGGTGTACTGAAGTTTGGCAAAATTACCATAGCTCTGTGATCGTGTTTCAGTTGCTCTACTAGGAAGCTTCAGAGTTAGGCTTCTTTGAAGAGAGACTTTGCTATGAACTAAGAACACAAATCTAAGATTGAACAACTTGTGTTGTGTTTTAGCAGTCTCAGGGTAGAGATTAAGGTTTGGTTTTGGTTTTATATCTGTGCTATTTTACTAGCAGTCTCATCTGGATTCATATCTACAGGAAAGAAGAGTTGACTGAGTTGTTTTAATAAGTTCAGAAATGCTGAAATGTTTGTTTGATGTAGTGAAATGTTTTAACTTCGTGGCTTTCAGAAGAACTGCATCCAAAGTAAGAACAGGTACTTCAGATATGGAGAGCCTCAGTTACAGGCTTCCTTTGTGCCCCTTTGTGCACCCCACGTCTTGGATGAGTGTCCCATGTACCACCAGATGTGTTGTGGGTTGGCTGCCTTTATCTCTGCACAGCGACAGTGTTTGTTATCTCTGCAGCATGCTGCATAGTTGGAATTGAATAATGTGCAGACTAATTCAGTTTTGATCTTTGAAAAATCTGAAAAAATATGACTATAAGTTAAAACTCAGTAATATTTATAATATCCAGAGTAGTAAAAATTATGTAGAGTTCTAAAACATAATGTAAGATAATCATCCACTCAAAGAAAATTATGCTATGTAAAGTTAATAGAGAATCCCAGTGTTAGGTTTTTGTTTTGTTTTGTATTTTTAAGAAGAGTATATGTACAAAACAGATAATCACTAAACAAAGACACAAGATTTTTAATCTCCTACTACGGAAGACTACATTCAGAATACCTATAATGACCTTGGCAGCCTGCTTAATGAATAAATGGAGTACTTAGCCATATCTGGTAATGAAAATGAGGCATGCTTAATTGACTTAGCACCCAACTAATCATCAGTTAATGCACTCTTGAAAATTGGTAAGTTATTTCGTCTTGGAGGGTCAGTGCATTCATGTAGAGAAGGGACAATCTAAGCTTTATACCTTAAGCATGGAGCAAATGCAAATGGCAAACAGTAATTAATGTGGCCCAGAGGTTTCAGCTGGTAGCATGGCCTTGATTCATGCTGTCCTCAGCCATCTGCAAAATGTTTATAATTCTAAAACCAAACTTCATTAGTTGACATCCTGCAGGCAATTGTACTGGAGGACTTGTCAGACTGCTTGCAAAACAGCTCTGTTCTGGGCATGCCAGCATCTTAGATTTTGTTCATTTTATTATTATTTTATTTTATTTAAGAGAGAGTAGTTTTTGGTCATCACTGTATGAATGTCCCAGAATAGGTTGCTGGCTTTTTATTCAACGTACATTATGAGATACAGAACCTGACTCAACACCTGCAAATGTCTCTGTCTTGATTTTACATGGCTACATAGACAATGATTCAGAACTGAATGAAGTATTTTATTCCAAAATCTTTCTGCCTCAGCAGGGATTTTTGTATTGCTTACAGGAATTACTTAGTATTCAGAGCCAAAACAGTGATGTTTGAAGAAGAGGCCATCAATTTAGTTCACTGCACAAGGGATAATCAGTAAAAATGTACTTTCACTCTTTATGTTGAGAAATCTCTGGTAAATAAAATAATTTGTGCAGCAAAAAATGCTCTCACTCTATGTTCTGTGAACTGCTTTTTTAAAGCTTTTTTCTTCATTTGAAAATATTAAGTGACTTTCACACATCTTGATCAGAAATAGCAACTGTGATTTTTCTTAGGGTTTCCTGCATGCATTTACAAGAGTACAGGGTTAAATGTGCCAAATGAAGACTCATAGCATTATTAAGGTCAGAAAAGACCTCTAAGAAAACCCAGTCCAACCACCAACCCATCCCCACCATGCCCACTAACCATGTCCCTCAGTGCCACATCCACATGGCCCTTGAACACCTCAAGGATGGTGACTCCACCACCTCCCTGGGTAGCCTGTGCCAGTGCACTGCCACTCTTTCTGAGAAGTTTTTCCTAATATCCAACCTGAATAATCTGAATCTGAAGAAGTAGGTACACATCCTGAAGCATCACGACATTTATTGAGGCTGTGATGTCTGGATGATAATTCCATGGGCCTCTGAATTGTTGTTTTGTCCATGATTTTAGCAGCAGATGTCTTTCCATAGAAGGCACAGCATTTTCTGTATGTCTCCCTATGAGGAAGCAGCCCTAGAATCTTTCAGCTGTCATAATGAAATGGATGGGAGTGAGGATGACGGGGCTCCAGCCTCTGCTTTGGGCCGGTTGCCAGAGGTATCTGTCTGTCCCATTTGTCCCTGCAGAGCCACTTGCTGCTTTCCTTTCTCTAAAATCTGGACATCCCGTCTTGATAAATGAGGGAGAAAAAATTAAAATGTGGAGGAAGTCTATCTTCAATTTTGTCTTCTTTTTAATCTGTTCTCCTTCTTGTTGATGCTGTGTCTGTCTTCAAAATCATCATAGACATAAAACAATAGAAGAGTGATTGTATTTTTGTCATATATATGCTAGTATACTCCTTCTAGCTTTTGACTTATTTCAGTACCATTCTTTAGATACTTACTGTTTTGTAAGCTGGGATTTGCAGAACCACTCAATATATTCTGAACACATTGTGCAAAATCCAAATCCTTGATCTAACATCAGCGAACTTTATTTAAATAGGTTTTAAATCTGATCTTTGCACCTCCTCTGATGCCTCCTTTAAGTGGTCAGTGTATCAGTTGTGAATCTTAACATATTTCAGGAGCTTTGGAACTCATCTGTGGAACAAAAGGCAAACCTTGCCAAGCCCCTGCTGTGAAGCATCATGTAGCCCTTTAAATGACAGATTTTACTTCGCAGAGTTGGATTTCAAGGCTGGCAAGAATGTACCACAAAGGTTTTGACAAAACATCCTGTCCTTTAAAATGAACGTTGATTATAATGATGTCTGAGGAGATTTCAAATATTTTTGGTCAGAGCAATACTGAAAAGTGTACATAGGCACTGACAGAGCTGTTAGCTGAGTTTGCAAAGGATGCTAATAGGGTTGTTACAACAGTGGTGATCTAAGAATAAAAGTGAGATAAAGGTCATGTGCAGCAGCAGTATTCATAGACTTACTGATAACTTGTTCTGCCCTGTCAGAATTCTAGAATAAGTTATTTCTATAACAAAATATTTGGAGTCCAGAGTAGAAAATTTCTGAGAGTGTCTATAAATATGTAAGTAGCTTTTGGACACCCTTTGGAAGGAGTGCCGATGTGGCCTTCATTTTGGTTCTTACCCTGCTCTACTCCACTTTCTCCACTTTCTCTCCTTTTAACTGAGTCTATTTACTAATGGTAAGTAAGTACAGGGCAGAGTTTCCAAGAAAGGTGCAAATGTCTCAGGAAAGTAGCCAGTTGCTAAAGAATGTGAAATGCCATGAAGACAAAGCCGCCTTTTATCTTTCTCTGGATTTTTGATGACAGCAAATCTGTGGTTTTCAATTTGAGATGGCAGCTTTCAGCTTATTCTCTCTTCCAATTCACCTCAAAAACCTGCAGGGCTTGCCACTTCATTCTCTAGAATGCACTGGTTAAAATGGTTTTTTTTTTTACCTATGGAAAGAGAGACTGAAGAAAAATGCTGAATTGTGTGTTTTTCTTAGAACTACAGTGAATGCTAAGAATTTGCAGCAATAAGAATTAGAGACACCAAGTATCTGTAACACCTTTTTGAGACTGATGATGAACTTTAGCTGCAGTGCTGGTACTTGTTCACCTCTTTGCTGACACTAAGTGTGTTTCACCAAGCCTTTTTTTTTTTGTGATCCCTCTGATGGGTATTAGGGTTAATCGTTAGCATGAAATGGATTGTAAAGCAGGCATCCATTATATGTGTGTTGCCCTTTGGTTGTTCATCACTGTGCACAGACTGGAAAATCTGTTAACTTGGTATGATATTTGATGGGCAGAATATAGGGTTGATGAAAATAGTAGTGCTACCGAGACGCTCAATGGTAAAAAGTAGAAAGCATGATGTTGCTTCTCCACCATTCCTACCATCTGCCTGTATGGAACAGCAGATTTGACGCAGCTCAACTATAGCCTTGTGGAAGTATCATGGAGCTGGAGGGCACTCCACTGGAGCACAATGGCCTAGGTGCCGACCCGCACTCGAACCCTTGGGAAGGTACATGGATTTAGCCTAAATCCTGCTTTGATCTCCTTGCCTCACTTTGTGGCTTTAATGCTGGAACTCCATAATAGAGGAAAGTCAAGAAGTGGGGAGAAGGGGCTGTGTGTCCTGCAGGGGACAGGAATAAAGAATTCAGAATCTTCTGTGCGCATTCAGCACACTGCAGTCTTCTGTAGCACTTGGTGACTTAAGAGCAAAATCAGTTCTTCCACAGTCGTAATGATACTAACACAAGCATGGTTGTTGTTGTGCTACTACAGAGCTTCTTTTCTCTTCAGATGGCAGGAAAGATAATAATTAAAAAAATATGCAATGACTGCAAAATAGAAATCAGGCAGGAATGGTTGTTTTTTCATTACCACATCTGCAAGTCTCAGGTAAGTACCTACTCCTGAACCATGTTAGAAGAGTGGTCATAAAGGCCACATAAAGTTTAAGTAATGAGTAATAACATAATCTTAGATGACTTATGTTGAATCTGAAAGCAGGTATTCTGTTCCAGTGTAGCTTATGCTTTGCTCCCCATATGTGATTTCTCTCTGTATTTTTTCCATGGCTAAACAAGCCTTAGACTTCCAATGCAAAATGAACCATCTGAACTATTTAGAGGTAGCGCAACAAAAATGACAGAACAATTATTCTCTCTAGACTGGAGGTGAAATCTGGCTTAGAAACCTCTCCTACACCCAATATTATTGATTTAGAAATGTATTTACATACATGTATATATGGCAACTGTTTTTGTAACATGGCTCTTGAATTCACTTGATCTAACAACAGGAGGAGAGAAAACGAAGTGTTTCATGTGTGCCTGGACCTTTCTGGATTAATTCAAACTTAACATGAGTGATTAATGAGTGCAGTGATAAAGATGAAATCGTGTAAGTGCTTAAAAGTATGATAATCAGTCCTTCTGATTACCTGATATATTTCTGAGACACTCCTTTCCTAGGTCTGGTCACTGCCATCTCGTGGTTGCATTTTAATTCTGATCCCATTCAGTCTATTTCAGCTGATGAGCTCCTGAATTGCAGTCTGAAGACTTGCTATCAGTCTGTAATTGTTGCAATAGTGACTCTGTGTGGGGCATAAGTGTATTCAGTTGATTTTGAGTGTGGGGAGGGGTAGGGAGGTGGCAGGAAAAACTTACTTTTCTGTTTAATATTTCTCATTAGGCTGTTGTCTCAAGGATAGGTTCTCAACATAACATGCAGGAATTTGCCTATACAATATGTCCTATTAATGCAGAGGTACTAAATATGGAAGACTCCCACTTCCATTGTCTATCTCTGTTCCTTGAATGTCCCAGCAGGATTTCTAATAAAGTATTTCCTCCAGCTGTCATGAAAGTTTACACTATGATCATAACTTTGTTTCCTAGCAACTCTGCATCTTTCTGTTCATAAAAGAAGGCAGCTTACACTTTTAATGAAAGCAGTTCTAAGCCTTAGCCAATAAAAAGCAGATAATGCAGAAGAATAAATGTCATCCATACTTTAAAGACAAAGTAAAATGTTCACATCATAACTGCCTGTCTTCCTTAGGATTGCATATCATTTTGATAAGATGAATGTCTTAAATGTCCTTGCATTTTTCTTTCTGTTTTCAGTTGTGAGTGGCAATGTGGATGTGACCATTCCCAAGCATTTGGCCTTGCTTACAGAGGTTTTACTTAGCAACTTCTTTTGTTCGAATATAGAATCACAGAATCACCAGGGTAGGAAAAGACCTCCAAGATTATCCAGTCCAACATTCTACCTTCCACCAATATTTCCTCACTCAACCACGTCCCTTAGTAAAACATCTAAACATTTCTTGAACACCTCCAGGGACAGTGACTCAACCACCCCTTGGGCAACCCATTCCAGTGCCTAACCACTCTTTCAGAGAAGAAATTTTTCCTAACATCCAACCTGGTGCAACTTAAGGCCATTCTCATCACCAGCACGTTACATGAAAGAGGGTATTGGGCTTTCTTTTCAATTACCTTATTAGTTATGGTGGATTGTGTTAGCTACCCTGCTTTGAACCTCAGTTTTCTTACCATGATGGTGGGGCAGGAATCTGCTGAACTGCAGTATGGTGAGATTGACTACAAGTCATAAAGTAAAGGATTTAAGAGGGACTACATTCTTGATCTAGTCAAAGCAAGTCAATGAATTAACATTTCCTCTACCCTAATGTTTTCTTAATATTTCTCACATATAAAATACTACGAATGGAAATATTTTTCCATTTTCTCTCCCTTCATTAGGTAATGATCATGTTATGAAGATGGAAGTTTGGTGGGGAAACCTCTGAAATCCAAAATGGCTTTTGGCCACGTTGTAGGCAGGATGTAGATTGCATCTGTGTGAGAATTCTGATTCCTCTAGAAATTCTGGAAGAGTTGAACATCTGATTGGTATCTGCAATATCTTGTGTGACCAATAAGACAGGAAACATTGTGAAAACTAACTATGGAATTACTTTTTAGTCATAAGTTTTTCACATTAAGAAACCCCAGTTTTCTTTCAATTAGAATTGAAGAAATTTCTGGGGTTTCAAGAAATTATTCGTTCCATTATAAAGTGGTTNCCATCTTTACCTATCTGAATAAATCCTACTATGTCCATGCTTATTAGAAGTGTCACACCTTAGGAGACTGTAGGAGGAACTCAGGCTAATTGAATATACTCTGTAGCTTTAGAGAAGACTGAATTCTCCATGAAAATCATTGTGAGTTGTGTTGGTTTTTTGTGCCCTTGTCAGTGGATGGCTTCAAGTATTAAAAACAGGATTAAAAATAAGAGTGAATACACTTGATGTCCTGTACAGAAATAAAACACATCAATAATATTTAAAGATCATATTGTACACCCTTGTTTTTATTTGAAGGATAACTAAGGATTCTGTTTATAGCTGACTCATTATATTTTGTCTGTGAAACCTGAACTGGGACAACATTTAACTCAGATATATTTGAATTACTCTAGTTTACTTACTTTGAACATTTTTATGGTAACATTTGGGACAGTTCAGCAAGAGTAATTATCTTTATTATACAGGGATGTCACAGACAAGTTTTGTAAACATATTAACATTAATATGAAAAATTCATCTTTCTAAGAATGTCATTACTTCATACTATTTCAAAATTTCACCAAAATTGTTCCACAACCCCTTTAAAAGTTTTTAAAGAAGAGAATTTCACTTTTTTTCTCCATGCACTGCTATGATGTCAGAGAATGTTTCAAAATTGAATCCTTGCTTTGAACTCTCTCACAATTCATATCTTCAAACAAACAAAAAAACCCATCAAAGAAAAAAAACCCACAGAAATCCTTGGCATATTTTTACTTAGCATTTACTTTAAACACAATCAACTTTTGCCCTACGCAAACTGGGGAATTAATTATCTAATTCTTCAGAAACAGATTTCTGAATTGTCCCTTTAAAAAACTAAATCTCATTCAAAATTAGGTGCCAGTTTTTAAATGTAAAAACATTATTTAGGAGGAAAACAGAAAATATTTCTAAACAAACAAAGCAATATTTTATCTATAAACATTTTATTCATATTTTCATCATTTTGAATACGAAAGTGATAGCGTAGAAGATTTACTGTCTCCTTTAAATTAAAGGATAAACAGATATTGTTTTACATTTTATTTGATAAGTTTCAGAGAAACAGTCATCTTAATAGAATGAAGGCAAAACACANTTGCTTTTCTCACATCTGAGGTAGCCATATGGCTTTCATTGCTTGTTGGAAAATAGAGCAAATTTCAGTGAAAACATGCTATGCTGAAAATAGTGTGATTAGAACGTAGAAACTACTGTGCTGGCTTAGAGTAGTAATATATTTAGCAAAGGATTTTATATTCTACAGAGACTTAAAGATGCTAAAAAGGGGGAAAGTCTACTTCCTGGATTTTAACACCACACAAAAACTTTCTTCTATAAAATACTTCCCTCCCTCTGTTACTGTGATAACATCTTCATTCTTATTTACTTCAGACCAGTCTTCCTAAACTTTTTCTTACATCTCCTATGGTGATCATTTTGTTCTTCATCTTGCTCATTAAATACCACACTTCCTGATATTCCTCATGCTCATACACTACGATAATTTTTAATCATGAGGTCACACATTGTTCCCTCCTCCAAGACAGAAGTTGTGATGTAGTAAACCTATGCTTTTCGCCACAGCGTTAGCCACAGCCTACAGTTTCTAAACTGTACCATTTCTCCCTTACCAGCAAATGCTGGTGAACCTTACTGGCAAGGTGCATGTCCTCCCTAATTAACAGTGTATCTGCTCACTCAATGAAAGCCTTTGGTTGCTAACAGCTAGCTTTATTCATTCATAGAGAAGATGACTTGACACTGGGATAAATGGGGTATCTGAAATTTTATTGATTTTTTTGGATGAATGAACCAATGTACAGAATGAGACTGCTCAGGGATGAGGCAGTCATACAACAAAAGAAGCCTTTTGAGCAGGAACTCTGCAGCATCTGCTTTACATTTAAGCAGTGCTCTTTGAGGTGGTGTTGCAGTTTAACCTGAGATAAAAACTATTGGGACACAAAAGATGAGGAAAAAAATAATAGTAATGATAATATATGCATAAAACAAGTGATGCACAACTCAATTACTCAACCTGGCCAACTCCCCACAGTTTTTCAAGACATTTTTCATGATATTTATCCATATGGCATGGAGTACCTCTTTGGATGGTTTAGGTCAGCTGTTCTGATTCTGTCTCCCTCTGCTCCTTGTGCCCCACCAGCACCCTCACTGGCAGGACAGTATAAGAAGCTGAGAAAGTGAAATGCCCTCGGCTCTGCACAGCACTGCTCAGTAATAATTAATACATCAGTGTGTTATCAACAGAGTTTTTCTCCTAAAGCCAGAACACAGCATCATACTAGCCATTGTGAAGAAAAAAATCAGCTGTCCCAGCCGAAATCAGGACAATATCCACACCTTATTCCACATCACTTGTATCTTGCTCAGGTCCCATACTTTTCCATGCATCCCTATGAATTACCATCACCTTCCCTGGACACTGCATTTCAAGTATCTTGGTTTCCTTAAGAGTGTTTCTGATGTACGCAAGCATTCTCTTAAAATTAAAGTAATTTTGTTCATTACTTAGTTTCCTGATAAGACAGCACTACTGCAGGGTGAAATTGGCCTTGAACCTGCTTTCATTCTGACCTTTGCACTTTTGCAATCTTAGAGGTAGAGAAGTGCTGTAGAGGGAAACTCTCCTTCTGCAGTGACTACGTGCAATGCTTACTCACTAGCAAAGCCAGGGCATGTACTTGTTGCAACTACAAGTGTTAAACAATAAATTTTGAAGTCAAGAGAATTAAAATTTCTCTACTATCTACAAAAGTCTTAATGCCTCTGAGTATTTTACCTCAATATCTTTTTTTTTCTTTGACATATGCTGAGAAAAGTTTTAAAACATGACTGCTCATCGGAATGTGTAACACGGTAATATTGTAGGGAAATGAAGGGGGATAATACCTTGGTGACTGCTGCACTTAACATGATGAAAGACAAGCTTTTAAAAACTCTTTAAATAGGTATTCTGTAGACATTTCTCCTGCTATTTTCATTCTGCTGCATGGAAAGTGTTAGATATCAACCCTCTTCTCCCCCTAGTTTTCTCTCTCTTTCTTTCATGGTTAAAGGCCCAGAAACATTCTACAAATTCTTTAACTTTTTTCCTACTGTTAGAAATTTACAAGATAATACCAACTTCACTAATATGTCACAGTTTGAGACTTTCTATTCATATAGCCTGTCAAATGAAAAGAAAATAATCTGTCCCAGACAGAATTTGTGTATGTTGGTAATCACTTTCTGTCTTGAATGACTTGCAATGCTTCTGCGCTAACCAGATATATAGTACCATGTTCCAAAGAGGGCTTTGAAAACTCCTTCAAAAGCTTTCTGAGGGGCACAAAGGCAGGCAGCAATGAAACAAAGGCACACTGTTCTGCCCACATGCTTCATTCCCACCATCGTAGTTTGAGCTGCAGATCTAGAAGCAAACAGATGGATACATGCTCTTTTTTTCTTTCTTTTTCTTTTTCTTTTTCTTTTTTTTTAATTCCGTGATGCAACACCTCAAGTACTTATTTATGTCTCTGCTGTTATTGCTCAGCTTTGGAGCCAATGCTTTCTGGTGCTTCTGTTTTTATGCCTGCTAAATCAAATGCACATTTTTTGTGATGCTGTTTCTGACAAACTCTCTGACCCTCTGTCCTCTCCCATACCTGAAGTCAAGGTACAGTTTTGGATGCTTGGAAGCTGGAACATTTTAAGGATGATTTGTGGTGCTTAAAATTAAACATCATCATAGGAACACAAGGAACTTCCTGCGTGATGTGCAGTGTCACTTACTCTGACAGCAGCTTATACACCTACCCATGAGCTCCTAAGACAGCAATTGCAATTTTGATCCCATTAGTCTGCTCTGGAAGATTTTAAAGCAAGCTGTTTGATCACTTAACTGGCTGGTATCCCACCAATGCAAAAGCTTACATTTGAACTTCAAACAGGACTAGTTAGCTTCCAACTGCCTAATGCTCGAAATTACAATTTCTATGACTTCTTAATTTAAGTTAGCGCTGAAGGAAATGCTCTTCTTTCCTGAAGCTAGCCAGGAGTTGATGGAGGGCAGAGGAGACTCATGTTGCTTTGATCCAGTATCTCATACTGTGCAGAGGAGAATTTATCCCATTATACTTGCAGTAGATATGATTAGCAGGCAAGACACATTTTCCTTCAGAGTTTAAAAGTTGATGGTCTTGTACAAATAGGTAGCACTGACTATTTGAAAATGGAAGCGTTGCAGCACCTAATGCTGATATTCATGCTGCAGAAACAGTGTTGCAAGAGCTCTATCATTTTCCTGTCCTTAGTGTTTGTTTTTTTCTGTTGTTTTTAAGGTATGTTCAGCTATTTTTATAGACTGTAGGTAGTTTATTTTTAAAGAAAAAAGCTGTAGTACTGAGCACTCTGAGCTCATGATAGTTGTGTATGGTCTTTGAGTCAGTACAGCACCAAAGAGTAACACCAGGAAAAACATAGCTGCCTTCTTGCGGTTCCATAAGGAGGTGGTCTATCTGCGGTATCTGCTCTTGCATATACAATAAGGAGATGAAACCACACCTTTAAAATGCTCAATTTCATCATGGAAAACTCTTCAGAGCATCTACAAGTACTACCAAATTACATAATTTTGAATAGGAAGTCCTTTTATTTACAGTATAAGTAATTAATATATTAAAAAAGAAAGAAAGAAAAAAACCAACACCACTATTCTTCCTCCAGCCCCAGACTTCTTATTCCTGTTAAGCAGGCTGTGCAATGTGTAAACTATTTCAGTCATCTGATAACAAAATATTGTACATCCCTAAGTCTCCCCTTCCACTGTCTAGGGGGGGTCAGACAGCTGTGGACATCAGCATACCTTTCATGGTGAGTGCAAACAGGGACAACACTCCTCAGGTGGCAGGGTGGGAGGGACTGCAGCCAAGGAGAACAGGGTGGGCCTTGGAGATACTGTACAGTTGCAGCAACGGGGGAAGCATGGACCAGGGGTCCTAAATCTGGGCAAATCTAGATAGCTCTGATAACATGAGGTCCTCTTACATACCTTTGCTCAGTATCTGAAATGCCTTTGAGTTCGTGTTTGATAGAACAGTAATATGTGCACAAACACTTAACCTGCTTTAGTCTAAACAAAATAGTAAAGCTGTTTCTTCCTTAAAATTCCAATTTATATTGAGTGACTGCCCATGGGTATACAACTTCTGAAACATGAAATTCTTTACATTAATTTCTCTATAAGCTTGATTGATTGGAATTATATAAGCAACTTGAGTTTTATTCTTGTCCAGAGTTTCTGTAATTCTTTCTCTAGTTACAAATGCATATTTTATTATCTTCCTAATTCATAAAGCTGCTCATTAAACCACTTCACAGGCTTTTAAGGAAAAACTATGGCAAACGTGGCAGTTAAATGGAATTACCTCAGAGCTCCCGCTGGACTGAGCCTGTACCTTTCTGATAGGTAGAAGATGAATGTTGTGATCAGTCTCTTTTCTAACAAATCATATAGATGTTTAATTAGAAAGTTTCTCATTTTATTGGCTGGCATATGCTGCATCTTAAACCTCCTTGCTTGGGAAGACAAACATCACAACCACAAATGCAGCCCCCTTCCTCCTCCTTTCCCTGACTGTTCATTGCTGAGCATGACATATGCCATGGGATATCCTTTTGGCTGCTTTGGGTCAGCTGTGTCCCTTTCCAAATTCTTCAACATCCTCAGCCCACTTAGTTGTGAGGATAGAGTGGGGAAAAAGACCAACCAATAAATAAACAACAACAAAAAACTAACACAACAAAACACAGAAAACCTCGCTACTGTGCAAGCACTGCTCAGCAATAGCCAAAATATTGGCATGTTATCGAATTGGGTTAGTCACAAATCCAAAACATGGCACCATATGGGCTGCTATGAAGGAATCTAACTCCATCTCAACCAAACCCTGTACAATTAGGTGCACTAATTGTGTATTTCTTTTACTGTATGTTCATTACTGCCATACTTGGTATTTTGACTTTTCTGTGCTTTTTTGCTACTGAAAATTCTAACACTCAATTTGCGTCTCTCTTTGAAAATTAGTTGTCTTCTTAGAATCTGTCATTAAAATAACCTGGAGTTCTCCATGATAGTTGCTGCTTGTCTGATAAAGATACACCCAGTAAGAAAAGAGAGGACATGTCTGATAATTCCAGACAGATGGAGTTGTCTTGCCATGGAGGGTGTGGAGAGATTGAACTTGATGAAGCCATTGACAGACTTACACAATTAACATAATTCTGCTTATCTTACTTCCATCTGTCAGAGTGGCTAATTCATTCAATTACTGTGAAATTCACTTTACTTGACATTTGAGGATGATTTTGCATCACAATTCACCTGCTATGCTACTTGTGCTCTCTTTAAACAAACTATTTGAATTAAAGCTATTTGAGTGGTATGCTGAAAGGTTTTCCTCCTTAGAAGAGGTTTCATAGCTCTTTAATGTTGCAACAGCAATAAGCCCAGAATTACAGCAGCTAGTCACTTAAGGATGTTTAAGTTGTTGTCAAGTATTGATCTTTATAAATGTGAATACTATTCTTAATGATTTCAAGATATTTTATCTGATAGCATTACAGCCATACAAGAAAAAGTGTTACAAGGGCTGATCCTGCCTGCGGAGCATCGGCTGCTCCAGCCAGCATGGGCTGGGAGCTCTTGGAAGGACTCTGACTGGAGTATTGTGAGCACTGAATTATGAACTAATTCTGTAACAGGTTTATTTCCATATGCAAGGTAAAACAGGATCAGTGTTGCTTAAAAGACTTTACCCATAAAAACTCTGAGTATAGTGAAAAACATAAGTGCAGTGGTACAAAGTAAGTTGTTTCGTGAAACAGTTGTTTTATTGTACCAAAAGTTATTTCCAGTTCCTAACTGTGATGGTTTGGGAAATGGAAATATTTAGGGCATAACAATTCTTCTTACTGTTTTGACTTTGTTTAATAGAACATGAGCATGTGAGGAATTAATTCTAGACTTTACAATGCTTTGCTTTGCCTCAATTGTGTGCAAATATGGTTGGCTGAAGCTGCTCAGGTTATGGTGTCTGAGATGTCCACTGCAAAAAAACGTTTCATTTGTAAGAAGCAATCTGATGAGATTCAAAGAGCCCAAGGCATTGATGTTGGCCTTAGAGTACCAGAGGCTTCATACACTGTGAGACTTGTATGCAACCATATACACAGTGTATTGTTATCTCCTGGGTCCAGCAGACTTTGGAAAGGCAGATGTGATGATGCCGCCCACTCATATGTCAGCATGGATAAGTTTCACTTATACATAGCTCAGTTGCTGTTTTCACTCCAGTTGATGAGTTGCTGATTAATAAAATACATTGATTAGTAAATTATATTGGTTGATAGATGCTGACTTATTTTGGAGACACTTTGTTCTATCACTGACACATACCTTCTTAGGAAGTAGTGCAATCAGCAATGAAGTCTTAGCAGAGACTTTCACTTGATTGAACCGAAGACCTGTAGAGAAGGTGTCTTGTCTGAAAAACATAAAGTAAGAAATCCACTACTGAGTCTTCTATGGCTTGGGCAATAATTTTTGGCTACTGTGACAGTGTCTTTCCTAATGCTAGGTCCAGTTTCTTGTCTTTTCTTTTTATGGTAGAAGTCCTTGGAAATTTAACTTGAATTTCCATTTCTGTGAAAAATTATAGCTTTGGAAGCTGATGTTTCTTATGTATAACTTTTACATTGAACATATCAGACCAGATCTCTGTAAAATGTAATGAAATAGAGGCATATGAATAATAGCCTGTTTGAGCATGAGAAAGCTGAGAAGATATCTCCGCGGAACCGTACAACACAGCTTTGAACCATCTAGTTTGTTATAATGAAAGTACTACTCATTCTTCTTTGAATGATTCTTTCCCTTCTCCTTTCATCCATCATTGCTGGCTTTACTCTTACTTCAAAATATTTCTAACGCAGAGTGAGAATATGTATTATTTTCTAAAACTTTGACTCATAAAAAAAAATAGTATTGGGGAGAAAAATATTGTTAGTATAAGTAATTTTTAGATATTTTCACTTTCTGAGGTCTTACTTGACATACCAAGCCCTGCAAAAGCTGCACAAAGCTTTATACAGGAAACAAAAAGGACAGAAGACCTAGCACAGATGGTGGATAAATTTGAGTAGTTATACCAAGAGAATAACATTATGTCTCCCGTGATCTTAATATCTGTTCTGTTTTGTCTTTTGATACACAATCACGGAACATTCATGCAAGCCAGAGAGTTAGAGGCATCTCTAATGAGAAGGAAGAGAAGCATCTGGAAACTACTGAAAAAGTGTATTTTAATTTTTCTCCACTGTACCAAATAATGCAATTTTATCCTCGTATCAGCTTTGGATTCTTGTTTTCTACTATGCAAAGTAGTTTATAATTGGATGGCAGAATTGAGTTACATTTGTAAATGCTTTATTAAATATTCAGATGAATTCAGAGTGGGTAAGATCTTCCAGTATTGCATCATAGTTAGCAAACTTCTTTTTACTCTGGTTTGCAAGCCCATAAACATTTTTATAGATGCACTGAGATGCTAGGCTGAACTTTGTTCTTACTAACAGTCTTATGCAAAGAACATAAAGTTCACCTTCCCCTGCCTAAATACAGACAGAAAGTGGAGTGCTTGTCAGAGGTTACTAACTAGACCCAATTAAAAAAAAAAAAAAAAAAAAAAAAAAGGTATGAAAAGAGTATCAGTTAAAGTGCTTTGGTACTTTTTTCAGTTCTGCTTCCTAAACCTATCTAAGGAACATAGATGGGTTGGGGTAAACACTAAACTGTCAAGCCTTTATAGGTCCTAACGTTGTCTCCCCAAAACATGAGATGAAAAGGCTTCCTTCTGTGTTAGCAGTACCTGCCCTTTGAAATTGTTTCTTAGTAATAACTTAGTTAAGATCAGCTTTCAGGCTTCGCTGATATTCTGCCAAGAGGCTTAGATAATATCGAGTCTTTTTGGCTGTATAAGTAGAAGTAAACAAGGAGTAAAATGCAATTAAAATTCAACCAAACCTTCCTTTGTCCATCCAAAGAACCTGTTTCCATCTTTACCTATCTGAATAAATCCTACTATGTCCATGCTTATTAGAAGTGTCACACCTTAGGAGACTGTAGGAGGAACTCAGGCTAATTGAATATACTCTGTAGCTTTAGAGAAGACTGAATTCTCCATGAAAATCATTGTGAGTTGTGTTGGTTTTTTGTGCCCTTGTCAGTGGCTGGCTTCAAGTATTAAAAACAGGATTAAAAATAAGAGTGAATACACTTGATGTCCTGTACAGAAATAAAACACATCAATAATATTTAAAGATCATATTGTACACCCTTGTTTTTATTTGAAGGATAACTAAGGATTCTGTTTATAGCTGACTCATTATATTTTGTCTGTGAAACCTGAACTGGGACAACATTTAACTCAGATATATTTGAATTACTCTAGTTTACTTACTTTGAACATTTTTATGGTAACATTTGGGACAGTTCAGCAAGAGTAATTATCTTTATTATACAGGGATGTCACAGACACGTTTTGTAAACATTTTAACATTAATATGAAAAATTCATCTTTCTAAGAATGTCATTACTTCATACTATTTCAAAATTTCACCAAAATTGTTCCACAACCCCTTTAAAAGTTTTTAAAGAAGAGAATTTCACTTTTTTTCTCCATGCACTGCTATGATGTCAGAGAATGTTTCAAAATTGAATCCTTGCTTTGAACTCTCTCACAATTCATATCTTCAAACAAACAAAAAAACCCATCAAAGAAAAAAAACCCACAGAAATCCTTGGCATATTTTTACTTAGCATTTACTTTAAACACAATCAACTTTTGCCCTACGCAAACTGGGGAATTAATTATCTAATTCTTCAGAAACAGATTTCTGAATTGTCCCTTTAAAAAACTAAATCTCATTCAAAATTAGGTGCCAGTTTTTAAATGTAAATACATTATTTAGGAGGAAAACAGAAAATATTTCTAAACAAACAAAGCAATATTTTATCTATAAACATTTTATTCATATTTTCATCATTTTGAATACGAAAGTGATAGCGTAGAAGATTTACTGTCTCCTTTAAATTAAAGGATAAACAGATATTGTTTTACATTTTATTTGATAAGTTTCAGAGAAACAGTCATCTTAATAGAATGAAGGCAAAACACAGCTGATAATGGTACCACAATTGTCATTCATCAGCTTTTTTTTGAGCGTCCTAATTTTAATGCTTCTTATGAAGTAAATTCCTTCTGCTATACTATCTGTCTCTGTTTTGAGCTAAAACTTAGAAATATGCCAATCTTAGCAATATTGTTATAGCTGTTACCCAAAACTAAAAAAAGCAGCCTAGCCTATTGGTAATATTTACATGAATGTAGTTGAACAAGGCATTCTTATTTTAAGAGAGGCTTAGGATAGAGTTCCTAAATGCAATCTTTTTGAAGCTTTCTAATAGCCATTTCACTTGCAATATTTACCAGTTGCTTATGAAGGACTAGACATAATAGTTCTATAAATATCATGGATCATGTCTTGAATTCTACAGAGCAGCTGTTCATGGGTGTATGAATAATGTACTGATTAATTACACATACTCCCTTAAACTATTAATTCATACCAGTTTATGTAAAGCCTGGAGTTTGGTATCACATGACACTGACTCAAAGATTGCAGGGCATTCTGAAACAATGTGACTGTTTTTCTAGCTGGTATCTTTCTTCAGAGAAAAGCAATCTGGGATTTTTTTTTTTTTTTAATATTACAGAAGCTAAAACACCTGACTGTTTCTTCCTACCTTAAGTGTCCAGCTGTGACCTGCTAAAAATATTGTAATCAAAGAAAAATAATTTGACAGCTACCTTCTGGCAGCTGTAGTAGGCTAAATTTTAAATTTAGCAGAATTATCCCATCAGTACAACCTTAAGAAATGCATCTGTCTGGACAAAATGAAGAGGAAGCAAATGTATTTTAATCAATGTCAGTCTAAAGTGAGTGAAAAGTAAACAGCTTTTTCCTGTCCCTCCGCTGCATGCATATGGATATTACTCCACTGATGTCAGTATTTTAAGATTTTATTTAAAATATTTTATTTAATATATTTTTTTTCCTCTCACGATTAGCTCAAAAAGGAAAAATTCTTATCATCTTTGAGAAGGCTCAATCAAAATAAAGAGTGAGGTAATTGTCAGTTATAATTGTTTTAATTGTCATATACTCAGACACTTAATCAATAACAAAATCATTAAGGTTGGAAAAGACCAACTGTCCACCTACCACTAATATTGCCCCCAAAAACATCTCCCGAAGTACTACATCTACCTTTTCCTTAAACACCTCCAGGGTAAAATCTGGAGGATTTTTCTGAGATGGAAAAATTGATTGTATGGAGATTCGTTGAACTGAAAAGACAATTGCTTATGTCTATCATTACATCACTATTTGTGCCAAGAAAATAATTGTAAAGAATCATTATCCATGAGAGATACAAAAGCCTGAGAAATCATCCATGTGTGTAACCAGCTTTCCAATGGTCCATTTGTGTATTCTTACAGAAAATCACTCTCCCGAAAAGTAAAAT
>JACDJE010000195.1:292752-321583 GCA_016647715.1 Pavo muticus
TTTTTTTTTTTTTTTTTTTTTTTTTTTTTTTTTGAGCTGCCTTGTGCATTTTGTTTCTAACAGAACAGTTTGTATCTTAATGGCATAACAGAAGAGTTTTGTGGTGGACTAAGCAGCATGCTCCCCAGAGAATAGCCATTGGCTGAAGTTATTGAATCAAGCAGGTAACACAAATTTCATTTTCTGCGAAGCTTAAAGTAATGAAATGAAGCCTGCTGTATCTTCTCTGGGAGCCTGTTTTCACTGGCAGAACAGAAGGGATTTTTTTCTTTCTACAGAGTCTTTAGAGCAAAACTATTTTAAAACTTGATCTTATAAAATCTGAAGCGCAGAATACTCTAAAAATTCAGTGACACTTTACTGCTTAGTATGTTGGCGAGAGTGTGCTGCAAGATTTCATGAGAAGTTGCAGTTTTGCTTCTTAAGCAAGATTAGATCTCGTGATTAGAATATATCAGTCATTTCTGAGTGAAATGCTGGTTTGTGCATGTTTAACGTGCTCTTTGAGGAAGTGTAAAATAAAGACTGTCTATTCTCTGTAACTCTTTAAATCTGAAGATAGCATGAGTCATGGAATAAACGAACCATGAGAAAAAGGGGGGGAGAAAACGCTAAGACTGTGGAAACTTTGTGTGGCACATTGTGACCTTGCAGGGCTGTTGCAGAGCAAATGAGATAAGGAGGTAAGGAAAAGCTAAGTAGCTCAAGAGCTGGATTGGACTAAGTAAACCTGTGCTTTATTGCCAGTTTTACAAATGATGTTCAGAGCGTACTTTGATTATACCTTTCCTAAGCCGATGATTAATAAACATGAAAAAATTGTATGGGTCACTATGCAGACCATAGATCCATATAAATTACTACATGGTACTTAGGTTGTGCGAGGTTTTCCAGAATTATGTATGTCAGAAAGAGCAACTTTTCTAGTCTGCCCATAGTCTTTTCATAATTTTTTTGAATGTGTGGATATTTACAAGGCAAGAGACTTAAAGCGAATGTTACATTTCGGAATGATCACCAAGGTGTGAATAAAAGAGCTGTCCTAAAGATACTAACTGGTTATAGACAAAGATCAGCATGAGAGGGGAACTGGAACTAGGTGGTCCTTAAGGTCACATACAGCCCAAACCATTCTAAGGAGCAAGGAGGAGACTGAGGATCTTCCCTGTGTGGGTGGCAGCTTCTGGGCCCAATGAAATGCTGGAACCTTCTGCCAAGCCTTATCACATATAAGTCTTGGGAAAGGGAACAGGACTTCTTGAAAGCTGCTGGTTCTGCTAACACAGGCTGGACTCTTAGCACAGCCTTCCACTGCAGCTGTTTCTGCCCTATTTCCTGGTGTCGGAAGTACTAAAATATTTTGTTATTCCCCTTTATTCTGCATAGAAAGAGGAATATTTAAAATCTTGCTTTAGTATGTCAGCTTAGAGAAGCACAAAAGAACTTGCTGTTTTAAATAGATAATCTGTCTGAAGTGGTAACAAAGCACTGGTTACTTTTAACTGAAGAATAAGTATGCAGTATTTTAAAGCCAAAGAAAACTAAACAGGGCATTTTCAAAACTTTTTTTGTGACAACAGAGCATGGGAATTTATACCTAGCATTACTCCTTGGTTTTTTTTTTCCATATATGGTATGAAAGACTTAATGCTTCTGGTCCAGATACAGCAAAAAGGTTAATGAATTGGACTGTCCTTGCAGCTAGCAAGTGTTTACACGAACCACTGATGGCAGAATCATAGAATATTGCAAGTTGGAAGGGACCCATAAGGATCATCGAGTCCAACTCTTTGGTCCACATAGAATCACCCAAAAATCAGCCTTCTGCCCTGGGCTTTACAAACCAAGGGACCTCAGCTGCTCCTCATACACCTTGCCCTCCAGACCCTGCCCCATCTCTGTAGTCCTCCTTTGGACACTATTAGTTTTATCTCCCAAAACTGGACACAGTACTCAAGATGAGGCCTCACCAGTGCAGTACAGAGTGGGACAATCACTTCCCTTGACAGCTAGTTATGTTGTGCCTGATGTGTTTATTACCAATGGCTGTTTACAAGGGTGGATAGTGATAGGACAAGGGGGAATTGTTTTAAACTGAGACAGGGGAGGTTTAGGTTAGATACTAGGAGGAAGTTTTTCATTCAGAGGGTGGTGACGCACTGGAACAGGTTGCCCAAGGAGGTTGTGGATGCCCCATCGCTGGATGCATTCAAAGCCAGGCTGGATGTGTCTCTGGGCAGCCTGGTCTAGTGGTTGGCGACCCTGCCTACAGCAGGGGGGTTGAACTAGATGATCATTGTGGTCCTTTTCAACCCAGGCCGTTCTATGATTCTGTGGTTCCATGACCAGATTTCTGAAAATGTATCACTGTAGAATTTCTCTTTATGCGTGGATCTCAGCACACGTGTGGGCAGGTTCCATCCGTATTGGCAGATTAGAATTGCTTTTAGCTAAGACCAGTTTTGCCCAGTACGAGGAGGAGCATGTCCCAGAGTTCTTGGGAAAGCTTCACAAAATGCTGCTGGCAATTCAGCAGACGGCTAATCTGGTTTGTGTCATTTGTAGGTGAATGAAGCATGTCGTTTTTGTGTCTCGTGCTCATAGAAAAGCCATTTCTCAAAGGGGCTATAAAACAGATGTGTTTAATACTTGTGATTTATCATAGCTATCTTAACACTGTCAACAGAAGTAAGAGCTGATTTTATACAACATCTTTGTGGTCCAGACAGGTGCTTTTTGCGTGATTATGTTTCCTGTTTTGAAACATTTAACATTTTTTTATTTCTTGGGTAGTAAGGGGTTGTAATAATGTTGATGCTGTTATGTGCATTGAAATAAGATGACTGTACTCTTAGTTATTAGTACTTCACTGCAACCAAAGTGTTTTAGAACAGAAGTTAATTTGTCTCTCTTCTCCTTCCTTCTCCCACCTTCATTAAGAGAGAGAGCCTGTAAGACAAGCACGAGGAACAAAAACTGCACTGAAAGTAAATAATCTTGAAATAAGTTAGTGAGTCCAGGAAGAAGTTGATGTATAGCATATTTTTGTTTCTAGTAGCTGTCCTGCCCCTTAAATTAATGCATGATTCTCTCACTTTGACTTTTACTCCAGTCTTGGGATTTTTCTTGATTGAAAAACTTACTGCTTTAAAAAGTTTGGAAGCTAAAATTCTGTCAATTTTCAAGTCATACTCCAATTGAACAGTGTCATAATTACTCTGATCCCAATATAAGTGAATTGATTTTTGTATTAACTCTGTTATGCATGTGCAAGAACAGTTATGTACTTAGTGCTATATTTTTAGTCCCACAGTGAAAAACTGCTGTGGAATGGCTGTCATTTGAAAATACTTTTGATATTTTATTTTCCAGTGTAGTATGTCATTGTCTTTGCAAACAACTACTGATGAAATCGCAATTCCTTTTTATGTAACCAGATATAGAAATTCAACAACAGTCAGCTTTTAAAGGCTGTCAAGAAAGGAGAGGCCATTGAGAAGATATCCTCACTAAAAGGATGACAACACAGCTGTTCATATTTTGAAGTATGAACGTGAATAGCTGTTGAAGGACTAAAGTTTATTCAGGTTTTGCTCTTCTCAAACTTTTTGAAAAATCGTTGTTTCCTAGGATCACATTTTTTAATGATACACAAAGAAGATTCTCTTTGCATTTAGCTCCCAATTGTTAGGTTGCCATTTGGACCAGTGCTCTGTGGTAATAGATCCAACAAGGTAATATCATTGTGCTCAGGTTTTGGACTGCTGCAGCAGAGTGGCAGAGTCTGTTTTTCTAACTGAATTTATGAAGTTGTCATTTAGCTGGGAATTCTTAATCTGAAAACAAATTATTGCTTGTGTTCCATTGTCATTAACTTTGAAGCTACCACCTGCTTTCTATTGAATTAGTAATGTAATTATAGATAATGTCTTTATAGGAGGGAAGGGAGTATCGCTTACTGTGTTACTGCATTGTAGCAATAATGAGAGGAACAGAGGTGTGCAGTGGGAAACTGCACAGCAACAATTAGAGTTCAGAAAGCCTATGAGTATGCTGTGTTGGAAATCTGTCTCTATTATCAAGTATAGGTCTAAGCACCAGAAATGAAGAAACGTTGTAAATGAGTAATTGCAGACTGCAAAATGAGTATTTTGCAATTGGTATGCTTTGTAGGCAATTTCATCGATCATTTTATGAAATCTGAATTATTCTTGCCACTCCTGCATTTTTTTTGTTACTTGCAGAGATAAGACTTGCAGGATTAAAAGCTGCAGATAAAGGTGAAAAGGTGTAAATGTTTAAAGAGAGGATCTCATCACTGTTTATAAATATTTAAAGTGCAGGAGTTGAGTGGATGGGGCCAGGTTCTTTTCAGTGGTGTGCATCAACAGGACAAGAGGCAATGGACACAAACTGGAGCGCAGGAAGTTCCATACAAACATGAGGAAGAACCTTACTGTGTGGGTGACAGAGCCTTGGAACAGGCTGCCCAGAGATGTGGTGGAGTCTCCTTCTCTGGAGACATTCACAACTGTCTGGACACTTTTCTGTGAGACCTGCTCTAGGGAACCTGCTTTAGCAGGGGGCTGAATTCATTTATGACCAGAGGTCACTTCCAACTTCTATGATTCTGTAATTCTGTGAAAGACAGTATTGATCACACCTACCATTATGCTTAGAAGAACTGCCTGCAAACAGTACTTACTGAAAGATATATTTAATTACCATATTTTGTATTTGCATTTCTTTCTTTCTTTAATCTCTTCTATGGGGTGGGGTGAGAGAATGGGGAAGGGTTGTTCTTTGGATACTCAGGGAAATAGCGTGGTGAGCCAGCTCTGTTCCTGCTCGTGCTAGATAAGCAGCATGCCAACACAGCAGAATATATCCATGCCTCTCCATGCTGCCTTTATGCTCCATTGTGTTTCTGCTTCTGGACAAACTGCACTTGAGTAACAGCGTCTCAACAGAAAGAATGGAAGAAGGGATGGGCATCCTGGGGTGAGTACAAAGAAGTTGCTGGGATATGCAGTGAGAACATCAGAAAGGTAAAAGTTCAGCTTGAATTCAACCTGGCCACTGTAGTAAAAGACAACAAAAATTTTATTTGTACAAATATGTGAATGGCAAGAGGAAGGCTAAGGAGAATCTCCATCCCCTATTGAATGTGGTGGGGAGTGTGACCACTGAGGATAAGGAAAAGGCTGAGGTTCTCAGTGCCTTCTTTACATCTATCTAATAGTCAGACCAGTTATCTTTGGGGTACTGTAACCCCTGACCCAGAAATCTGGGGTGGGGAGCAGAAAAAACCCCCCATGATTCAGATGGAGACAGTTAGAGGCCTTCTACTCAATCTAGACTGTCACAAGTCCATGGGACCAAATGGTATCCAACCAAGGGTGCTGAGAGAGCTAGCAGAGGTGACTGCCAAGCTGCTTTCCACCATCTATCAGCATTTCTGGTCAACTGAGGAGATTGCAGAGGACTGGAGGCTTGCCAATGTGACTCCCATCTACAAGTGTCGTAAGGAGAATCCAGAGAACTACAAGCCTGTCAGCCTGAGCTTGGTGCTAGGAAAGCAGATAATCCTGGGTGAGGTCACATGGTATGTGCGGGACAACCAGTGGATCAGACCCAGTCAGCGTGGGTTCATGAAAGGCAGGTCCTGTTTGACCAACTTCATCTCCTTCTGTGACTGGGTAACTGGGAATATCTGTTGGTGCATGCAAGGAAAGTAAGCATACAGATGTTCTATATATATAGATGCAAGGTAAATAAATATACAGATATTCTACAGATGAGTTAGGCTGGTAAGAATAGTTAGATATAAAGGAAAGGTGCTCACCAGTGTTATACGCTCACAAAAGAACTCTACAAGGAGCAATCTCCAGGAAGAGATCCTTCCTCAGTGGAAGTCAGCCCTTAAATGGGGTCTAGGAGGGGTGGAGCCTGGCTCCATCCCTTCCAGGCACACAGGTGAATTGCCTTCACCTGTGCTCCCATGGCTGACTCAGTGCTTGCCTCAGGTGGTTAATCAGAGGTTCAGGCCATGATTCAACAGTGCCCATACAGTGCGGTCTGTAGAATTTAGCAAGACCTTTGACACAGTCTCCCACAGTATTCTCCTGGGGAAGCTGGCAGCCCGTGGCCTGGACAGGTACACTCTTTGCTGGGTAAAGAACTGTCTGGAGGGCTGGATCCAGAGATTGGTTGTGAATAGAGTTAAGTCCAGCTGGTGTCTGGTCACCAGTGGTGATCCCCAGGGGTTGGTATTACGGCATGTCCTGTTTGATATCCTTATTGATTATATGGATGAAGGGATTGAGTGCACCCTTAGTATGTTTGCATATGACATCAAGTTGGAAGGAAGTCAGTCTGCCTGAGTGTCCTACAGAGGGATCTGGCCAGGCTGGACTGATGGACTGAGGCCAATGGGATGAAGTTCAACAAGATGTTGAAAGTCCTGCACTTTGGCCACAACAACCCCAGGCAATGCTACGTGCTTGAGGCAGAGTAGCTGGAGAGCTGTGAAGAGGAAAAGGACCTGGGGGTGCTGGTCCACCTTCAGCACCTTCACACCTGCAGTGTGCCCTGGTGGCTAAGGCCAATGGCGTACTGGCTTGTATAAGAAACAGGGTTGCCAGTAGAAGCAGGGGGCTGATTGTCCCCCTATATTCAACACTGGGGAGGCCGCATCTTGAGTACCATGCTCTGTTGTGGGCCTCTTACTGCTAGAAAGACATTGAGGTACTGTAGTATGTCCAGAAAGGGCAACAAAGCTGGTGAGGGTACTGGAGCACAGGTCTTATGAGGAGCAACTGAGGGAGCTGGGATTGTTTATTCTGAAGAAGAGGAGGCTCAGGGGAGACCTTATCGCTCTCTACAGCTGCCTGAAGAGAGGCTGTGGCAAAATGGAGGCCAGACTCTTCTCCCGTGTAACTAGAGATAGGATTAGAGGGAATGGCCTCATGTTGCACTGGGAGAGGGTCAGGTTGGATATTAGGAAAAACAACTTCTCCCAAAGAGTGGTCAGGTACTGGAACAGGCTGCCTGGGGAGATGGTTGAGTCAAAGTCCCTGGAGGTGTTCAAGATATGTGTAGATGTGGTACTAAGGAACATGGTTTAGTGGGGAAATGGTGGTTGTAGTTGGATGGGATGATCTTAGAGGTCTTTTCCAACCTTAATGATTCTATGAATCTATAATGCTGTGATTCTATTGCTCAGAGAGAATAAAATTTAGGGACTGGGATGGATAATATGCAATCTCCCATATTTGTAGGGTGTTCTTTTTCTTTTTTTCTTTCTTTTGTTATGATAAGAAAATATGTAACTATTGCCTTCCACTGCTACCTGTGTAAAATTGCGTGGTATAACAAGGTCATTTGTTGTGCAGCATGTTTGATCCCATGAGCTCCCTGTGCTACAGCATTTGAATCCCTCCAGGGACTTGAAGCTTTAAGTGGATTTGTTTCAGCTGTTTTCCTCAAGTCTGGCTGTTTCCATAGTATATTCCTTTTGCCTTTTATCCAGAATTTCTCATACATTCTAGCATGGTCAAGATTTTGATCTTATTGTTGTGGAGCTTAAGGTATTGAATACTCTTTTTTTTCCCCCCAAATTTTCAGGTCACCGCGTGGAAGGAAAATAAACTAAAAAAAATCAATTCCCCTCTAAGCAAGCATCAGTGTCTAATTTATCTCTAAACTGCAGATTTGGCACCTGCAATTTTAAGGCACTGATATCTTTTTTTTTTTTTGTAAACCACCATTGGTTGCTATAACAGTGAAGGCTCTGTATACTGAAAATGATAATAGATTGCTGGCAAACAGCCCACCCGAGAATACTCCATGAACCAAAATGTATAGCAATTAACAGCAGCTTCAAAAATTTGCACAGCTAATCATATCAGCCACCTGGAAGAAGGTAAGAGTTCCTATAGTACTGAGTTAACATTGCATGATTTCAAAATCTACTTTTTTTTTTTTTTTTTTTTTTTTTTTTTATGGTGACACACACATTTGTCTCACAGGCTTAATACTGTAGAAATCATGCAATAGTTAATCTTGAAGTTGGAAGCCAGGGCTTGCTTTGTAAATGTCTTTGGAATCATTATGTCAGCCTCCATAAAGGATGAGCTGACAATATTTTCTTGCACCTCCATTATTCCTTGATTGGTCACCGCAGAAACTACCAATTTGCAGAGTTAAATACTTCAATAAAAAGAAGATGACCATGAAGTGAAATATTATCTGCTGTCTCAGAGTAAGAATTGTTGTGCAAACCCTTCCTAAGCATTTGTTAAATTCAGAAAAACAATAATCCTTTTTATGAAGGATATTGGCATTTTTTAATATACTCAGAAACACTTCTTATTCTTAACATATTTACTTTTTTCATCTTGACAAGAGTTAATCTACAGTATCTTCATCATTTGTTAAAATACCACTACACAGAATCATATCTGCTGTTTTATCCACAGTGAACTTGGAAATTTGAGAGCAGTGCCATTCTACCATATTGTCTTCCAACTGCACTTACCACATTAATTTCATAAATTAATTAACGAATTAATGCTTTTATCCTATTCCCCAAAGTACGCATGTATACTGCATGCAAACATCTTACTCTCTTAAAAGAGACTGTAGGCAATTGCTAGCAAATTCCATGAAGGCCTTTGGAGCAGTGTATTTTATGGCAGGAAAAATGTGGGGTTTCAGAAGGTGAGGGTAGCAAATACATCTTTTTTTAGTGGTAGCGGCTCTCTTGACTAACATAGTCCCTGCAAATAACAAATAAAGCATATTACCTTGAATTTGCAGCTTCTCTTTGCATTTATAAAAATATGGTACTTTTTACTGGAGTTTTAGGATCAAGTCTTGCAGGAGGTCTGTGTAACAGAAACGTGTCCTAAAGTTATCGGGATTTCAAGTACAAAGGGCTAGGTTACCAATCTTTGTTCACTGCTATGAATAGAGAGACAGACTCTATTAATAGAGGACTAAATCTGTTCCCTAGAACCCTTACTTAGTTTAATTTATTTCCATTCTTCAGTGATAATCATGATAAAAAGATACAATCTTGATACTTTTAAATGATTTTACAGATATTTCAAGTTAGCTATTAAAACCACGGGTTCCACAAGATAAGGACTTTGAAAACTTTTTGCTACTTCTTCAAGCTTTCTGAAAATTTTTTTTTAAGTAGCATCACTAAATGTTGCAAAATGGTACAGTATTTCAGACAGGCTCTGGAAAATTATTTCTCCTCCTTCCTCTTTCACTTACTTGTGGGAGTTTTCATTAATGAGAGGAAATTGTGTTTTCGGTTTTGTAGCTTCCGTAGGCATCTAACCAATATGTGACCTCCATCACCCAATGTCCTTCCCTTGCTTGTTAGTCTCTGCTCTGCTTTGATGTTTTGTCCTGTGTCTTCCTTCTACTGACATTTCTCTCTGTAAAATTACCTGTTCATATATTACAAGGGGAATATGTATACACTGACAGACAGTCTGTTACTTAACAAATGGATACATTCAAATATGTCTCCCACAGCACGTTACTGTACTCATATCATTGAGATGAAAGGTATGAGCACAAGGTTACCCAAACATCCTAATGCTACAAGACAATACAAATGAAGTAGTTAAAAATTCAGTACTTATCCACCAGTAGCTTGCAATGCATTTATATAGGTGTGCATTTAGTATCTATACTCAGTTACTTACGTGAAGATTCTTTTATATTTGTACTTGTATTTTTTTAGGAACTGCCTGCAAGATTTAAGCATAGATATGTTTTTAAAATACATTATTGCCTGACAATAATATATATACAATTTCAGTATGTGTGTATACATTTAGCCTTTCAAGATGAAAGGCAATAGGATGAAGTTGGGACTACATACTGTATCAGTGTATGTAGATATATTTTTGTTCCAACTCTACTAACATTTCTTTGTTCTCTGACATCAAATAGGCCAACCATTTTATTTTTAAATAGTCAGTAGGCTTTATGTCATAAAAGGAAAAATTATAAGACAAGTTGAAGTGCAAACACATTTAAAACTAATGCGGTGCCTGCATATGTCCTATTTCACAGAGACATATTTGAAGTCAGTGAAGTTAAATTAGGACTGAGCTTAGCTTTCTCTGTCTTCTCCAATTTATACTTCCCATCCTATCCTGGTACTTTATGTTCATTATCTCATGAATTATGTTTGCAGTGTGTTACAAATACATCTTAATCACTTATGCAATATCTGACTACCTTGTTGAATTCTAGGGCTTTGATTTGGTGGGAGTAGTGAATACTGTTAGCTCTGTTGGAGTCACAAGCTTTTTCTCTTAAGACAACTTAGTCTTGTTTTGCTGGGACACAACTTGACTTTCTCATGCTTAAGACAGTGCTGCTGCATAAATGATACTGTGTAAATGTATAAAACTATGAAGAGAAGGAGATGAGGAATTTCATTTCATTTTTGTATATGCCATTTTGTTAAACTAACTCTCTTTAATTTTTAGAGAAATACACAGTGTTTTATTCCTAATCATTTATACAAAAATACTTTTGCAGTTAACTTTGATCTGTTTTGTGCTGCTGATGACCACAAATCTTTGTTTCTGTTTGTAAGTGACAAATGGTTAACAGGACAGTTTTTTATGAGTCTGTGCAAGTCATATGAATAGAAGTGCAACCGAGTGAGCATGAAGATATAGGATAGTGTGACTGAGGGCAGAATCTGTTTGAGTCATCTGTAATCAGCTGTATATCTTTGGTATTATAGACTATTCCATTCCTAGGTAGCTCAGACTGTGGTTCAGAAGCATCTGTTCAGTTGTGAATAGTTAATATGGCAAAGTAGAATGAAATATACATTTAATAACAAGGATTCCTGCCTCTTCTTGAAAGCAATCAGTGTTTTTTCTGTGTACCTGCAAACACACTCTGAATTCTCAGTTTTCCTTTTGTTTCTTTTCCTTATGTTTTGCAGTTTCTGGTACTGAACAGCAGCCAAACACCTTTTGGTTCCCTGTGGTACAAGTTGCTTACACTAAAAATATAGGAAGTTTCTAGTTTAACACAAAAAAGGTATTTCCCTGCACTGTGTTCTTTCCAGGTCTTGGTAACTGTGAAAGAATTACTCCAAAATGCCCTTGAGCTTTCATTATAAATGTTGTGTGCATTCTATACAAAATTCTGTACACATATTGAATCTATTTACATTTCCTCAGAGAACGATCCTTTTATAGTCAAATCCAGACAGCTGTTCAAGCTCATCACACTATGCAGAGCTCCTGCAAGGAGATTTACTATGTTGAAAATAAGGTATGTCTAACCTACTCTGAGATCGGTCAAATAGAAAGACACAAAGACACAATGTAAATAGAGAAAAAAAAAAAACTCAGCATGTTCAGAGATTGAGAGCTTTGAACAACTTGCAATTTTTTTATACTTTTATAGAGCAAAAAAGCACAGATGAGGCTTCAGAGCTAGGTTGTTGCCTGTGGTGCAAATGTTGGTTATTTTGGGATGTAATCTGTGCTTACAGACAAGGGTCTGTGTCAAAACACGCTGCGTAATAAAATATAGAGAGAAGATTGCATATGGCAGCATGTGATACTCTGAAACACAAATTGAGCCTTTACATCAAAAGCCTTCAACTTTTGACGTTCTCTAGTTCAGAATATCCTCGAGTGCAGAACTAACATGTTAGTGTTTGATATGACATCTAGAACTACTTCCTTGAAACCTTTTGGAGGTGTCTTATATTTACTGCAATTTTATTATTTTCTCTTGTTACGAAAATACAAAAAAAGCATTCTAAACAACTTTCCGCAGTGAAAGGCTTCTCTCAGGAGCTATAAACATACAGTTGGAAAGAGTATCATAGTGAGATGGAAAAAGAAGAAACAGAGAAGGAATGCTCACCTGTATTCAAAGATTTTGGCTCAAAATGAAAAGCTCCACAAAGGAAAGATCTCCAGAAAGAGATCAGGAGATCCCCCCAGAGTAGCAGTCAGCCCTTAAATAGGGTCTAGGAGGAGTGGAGCCAGGTTCCACCCCCTTCCGGTCACACAGGTGAATTGCCTTCACCTGTGCTCCCACGGCTGACCCAGTCCTTGCCTCAGGTGATCAATCAGTGGTTCAGGCTGTGACTCAGCAGTTCCCATACAGAGGTCCTTGCACCTGGGGAGGAAATTATGGCATTCACTAAACTAAATGCTTGGTAGTGAGCAATTCCATAAATATTTATGTGTAAATTTACAACTTGTTACAGCATAACATGCCATTATGCAGCACTGCTGTCTTGGGATTTGACTAAATCAATGGAACTTGTGTTAACAATAAAAGTCTGTAGGATCACTGTATAAATATCCTGTACTGCTACCATCTGTTTATGTCGGACTATCACTCTAAGCGAGAAAAAAAAGAATGGATAAAATCATAACCTGGTGGTAGAAGCTAAGATTTAAAAACATCACCTCATCTGCTGTATGCTACTACATTACTTGCAGTTATACAGGTTATACTTGTTCTGGTAGCTATGAAACAGCAGAATTTCCCACTATTGGCAAAGAGAGAAGATGAACACATGAGAAAGTTTAAGAACAATGACATTGTGTTTGTTCCTTCTTAAAAGAAGTTAAGAGTGCAAACCCGTGTAGTACATCTTCAGCACCAGCAGTAGCTTGGAGTCCTTCTGCTTTGGGGTCATTAAGAAATGCCCTTAGACACTTTCCTCGAAGCTAACTTTGGTGCATTTCGTTTGATTTACTTTGCTTTTTTGAACAAGCTCCTTCTTGGGACCAAATACAGACCAATGATATGAATCTATGAGTTGGCAGCTTGACACTGGCAAGTTCCTGAACTCCAAAGGAATACTGAAACTTTTTTTCGAGTGGGGAAAGGAGCAGGGTTAAGTGACAGGTAATGTGGCCTGTAATGAGGAGAGGGGAGTAGGAAATGAAATAGATCAGCACATGGAGTGGAAAATTTCAAAGCTAGGCAAAAAATGGGGGATAATAAATGTGACTGAAAAAAAAACTAGGAAACTTTTTAATGATTCATAATTGATAAGGCAGAGGTATCTGTCCTTTACGTAAGGTGGCATGAATGAAGAGCAGAGCATGTTACAGTTTGAAATATATTAATGTTACTGATTTCATGGTCTCAATGTTCAAGCAGTTTTTATGAAGTGTTGCAGCTAAAAGCTAAGTGTGACAAATATATCTAGGTAAAACCTGGATGCAACCATGATGTTTCAGTCAGGTCCTTTCTGAAAACTGCATCAATGACAGTATGCCTGACAGACAAGTAATATTGTCCTCAGACAAAATGTAGGCACAAACTCCAAAAATTTCATCCAGCAAGCTTATAAGATAGCTACTGTAGAGATGATAACTGCTAATATGTGGAATATTGATACATCTTCTCCAATTTTGAATTTTTATGATTTAATGATTTTTACGTAAGAAGAGTTTCATGCGAAACCTGTGAGGAGCTTTGCGTGGGGCCTTCTAGTCTTTAGCTTGGGGATCCCATCAGGATCTGTGGTGAATCCTGGGGATGGCCAGGCTGTGGCCAACCTCTGTCAGTATCCCTTGCCTATCCTGGCTCACTTCACTGGGGTTTGCAGGATAGAGTGGGTCAAGAAGGGAGATAACTGCACTGCCATGGTGTCCCTATGGCCTGAGCCTGTGGTTTAAGAGTCTGCATGGCAAATACTGAAAAAGATTGTATCCTAGTTTGATCTTTTCAATTGATGTAGGTAGATGAAAAGATCTGAGGAAGGTCATTGGCTGCATCAGAAATGTTGGGAGTTAGAGGCCTGAGAAACTATGGAAAGATGGGAGACAAAGCAGTGAAAAGAAAATATTAAGGGAGCAAAAGTCACCTTTGTCAAACCAAAAATGTGCTGTGCAAGTGTATCTTCTAGGGCGAAGATGCAAAGAGCAACAGAAGGTGAATTTAAATCTGAACAGAAAGGTAAGCTTTTACTATATACTCCATGTGGGAAAGGGAGAAAGGAATAGCAGTGAAAGTAAGGCTGAAAAAAGACCCTCAACTCTCTGTCCAAACACTGTAGTTGTTTGTTTTTCTGTGATTAAATCTTTAATTGGAAGTTTTCAACTTTTATAATACTGGAAATATGCTTTCTTAGGAAAAATAAGAAAAGGAGGGATTCTTATACATTGAGGACCCACACCAACAGAATCAATCACTCTTATGTGCTACATGGCTTTAAAAGAAGTGAACAAATGTGGCAAGAGAGTCACGGGCTCCTTTGCTGGTGCGGCAAGAGAGGCATGGACTCCATTGCTTGTGCAGGATGAAAACAAAGACCTTTATTGTAGGTGGATCTGGGGGGGTGGGGGGGTTGCATGTCTGGTTCCTTCCTCGGGCTCGCTATTCTGGGGTCTAAAGGGCCATTGTCCTTATCATCGCAGTTGTTTACAGCGGCTTCCACCACAGGAGGAGCGGTGAGCTCTATTGGGACAGTGGATTCCACATGATTTTTAACAATTTAAAAACCAATCTCCAAGGACCCAAGAGGTCTTTAGCCTCAGGATCAGAGCACGTAGCTGCATCCCACAGCTTCACTCCTGCTTTGTCTCAGGCTTCCACATCATAGGACATAGTCTCATCTACTTCTACATTACGAGAGCTTAAATTGAAGCTTTCCACTTTAGCGTGGTGCTTCTGCAAAATCGCTTCCATTATTTTGCAAACCGCCTCCTGAACCTTTGTTATACTTGTTCCCATTGTTCCCCGTTGCTCACCTCTGTCCTGCAGAAGTGCTTCTGGCTGTGTGATGAAACCTCGCGCAGCTGCGCTGAGTCTCTCAACACTCCCCCATACAGGCTTCTACGTCAAGCCTTGTGCTTCTCTGAACGTCCTCTCCGTGGCTTCCCCGAGCCTCGCGTTTCTCTCACTGCCCTCTCGGTAAGGCTTCTTTCAGCCCTGTGCTTCTCTCAGCGCTCTCTCGATGGGGCTCCTTTCAGCCCTCTATCGACAGGGCTTCTTTCAGCTCTCTCCAGACCAGTCTGCTTCTCGTGTCCCTGTTCAGGTGCCAATTGTGGCAAGAGAGGCACGGGCTCGCTTGCCACACCAGCAAGGGAGCCCGTGCCTCTCTTGAGACAAACAAACAAACAAATAAAACTCGCCGCACACAAAAAGCCAAAACCCTCAGGCTTCTCAAAGGTTTGATCAAGCGTGCATCCATGCTGACACTTTGCAGTACCTCTGACTGAGGCTTTTGAAATCATGCAGGCACCCAGACCTACAATTCTTTATTTTATATCTCTGTCTCTGGAGAACACCTCATGCTTCAATACATAAACATAGACATAGTAGGAACTTGATTGGGAAAACAACAACAACAAATAAACAAAAAAACCCCACACAAAAACAAAACAAAACACCTAATGGATCACAACTGAATCCAGTACATGGAGAAGAGAATCAGGGTGATGGGTAGAGGTGGCAATGGCTGACATTGCTTCAAGCTCTCCCATTTAGGGAGGTAAACTATTCTAGGACAATAAACAATAAAGATAGTGATCAAACAGGGTCTGAATGCAGTAGTCAGTTATGAACAAAACCATAAGAAGGAATATATTTAGAAACAAACAAAAATAAAACCTGCAATAAAGCAGAAAGAATTATTGGATATCTCTCTGGAAAGCAACCAGGCTGGATAAGCTCCAAAAGTCTGTGTGGCTAATTGTTTTGTGAGTAATAGAATTATAGAATCATTTAGGCTGGAAAAGACTCTTAAAATCATTAAGTCCAGCTATCATGTAACACTACAAGTCCATGACTAAACTGTGTCTCTAAGCACTACACTCACACATTACTTAATTATCTATGGGGATGGCAACTTCTCTGCTTCCTGGGGCAGCATATTCCAATAATTGAGATACTAGATCAAATACTGAGACAGTAGCTTTTTCTACTAGGGATATATCCTGTTACTCCAGCATTAACATTGATTTAGCTGTTGAGATTGTACAATAAACTATTCCCTAGACAGAGAAAAGCTGGATGAAGTATATTGCAGCCACTGCATTTTCAAGCTGAAAATTTCCCAGCACTGAAGCTGTCTGTTTCTCAGAATCACAGAGACTTTGTATCTCAGAGTAAATTCCTTTAATAGGGTTGATCCTAGGAATTAGACTTCATGATGTAATGGATTTATGGTTGCATTTGGGTTTTTAGTTTGCCTTTTTTGTGTTCCACCCTTTTCCCAAGATGGGTTTTGCTCTGTCCCAAAAACCGGTGAAGAATGTTTTAGGCAGAAACTAAGATGTTAACTTTCAGTAAGAAAAAATATTGCCTTAAGTTTACACTTAAAAAGATGAAGAAGATGCTGATAATGATTGTTTGGCACAATAAGATGATCAGAACTGTTTCTCAAAGGTACGTTTGAAAACTGAATCTTTACCACAGTAAATACAAATTCATTTTGTATGTCTGTGTGATATATGTACATACAACATTATTTATTTAGTGTATCTTTTTATTATTAAAATAAATAGTGCACTGATCATGTCAACAGTAGTGTTAGGTCCCAAGTTCCTCATAAATGTTCTATCAAAACACCAAAGAACTATGGTAACTTTATTCATATTTCTTGAATATCTGCAGTGTCAAAATCACCTAATCACTTTCCAGCACAAGACTTTGTTTATTTGCTTTGTAAGTGAGAACTCATATTTACTTGCACCAGAAAGAAATCATCATATCAAACTGTTTAACTAGGTAGGCTTTTACAGGAAACCAATTCCTACTAATTCATTGTCAGAATTACAGGTAATGCTAACAGTTCAGGTGCTTACTTATATATGCCTTCTAACAGTCTATCTTAAATTCATAAAAATTCTTACCTTTTATTTAATCTGTATAACAAACAATTTTTGGTGGGCAATTTTTTGATATCACTTCAATTTTTTGGATCTCTCATCACATCAACAATTTGATAAAACTGTCCATACACGTAGTTGCTTTATGGATATGATACTTAGTGTTCAAATGTTTTATTGTCTCCTTATTGTTTTCACTGCTGTAAAATGTCTTGGAAGAAGAAATGTCGTTATCTGAAAAATGATGCTTGTATTATTTTAAAGAAAAGAGTCCCTTGATGAAGTAGTTTTATGGCTGACCTCTCTTTAGTTTCGATGCTTCATGCTATTTTCAATATCCCTGATGCATACAAGCATTTAAATAGAACTTTATTTCAAATAAGATATCAACAGAACAATAGCAGTTCTTTTGTACTAGAGCTGCAGAAAGAAAATTCTAAGAAAACACCTCATAGACTATTCTTTTCTACCTTTAGTTTTATGTTAGTATTATGTTGTGATTCCTCTTGTAGGTCCAGTTCAAGGCAAAAATAAATGTACCTCTATACAGGTAAAGTGGGGTATTGTATTCAGGTTCCTACCAAGTTTTTTGTTGTATTGATCTGAAGTAAAAGAAGTCATCATGTAAAAATACTGCATTCTGGAAGAGTTCCAAATTGCTCAAAGCTTTGACTGCTTCTAAGAGGATTAGATGCTTATGGGGAGAAATAGCCATTCTTCCTGTGTTGACCGTGGTGGTGGTTTTCTCAGATATACGTGGATGAGAGCCAAAGGAAAATAACAAAACCACTGTTTGCAGGGGACTCAGTAGCTGTGACATATGTGGCTTTTAAATCAAAACAGTAGGATTTAATAGACTTATTTAAAATTTGAGATCACACACACACACACACACACACACACAAAAAAAACCTTTAGTTTTTGAAAAGAAGTAATGTTACTTCAGAGCCCAAAATGCTCTATCAAGTTCATGAGTTAACTGGGGAAAAAATATAGGAAATGTGTTTTTTCGCCCCTCTTCTTGAGCAGAAATATAACAAATATGGTCTCATTTCTAACTGTCTATTCTCATAGAAAAATTCTTATTGATTTAGGGGAATTGAGTCAGAAGTGAGTAGCAATGGCCAAGCACACGTGCTGCATTAAGATTTATACACAAAGTCTTTTTTTTTCCTTCTTTCTTTAAGGTAATCCACTCTTTGCCTTCTAGAATAAGTGAATACCTCTTCTAACACTAGTAGGAATACTGCAGGATATTCAGAACAGGAGAGATTTTCTCTAGTTTGTTCAGTTTTGTATCTCCATGGAGATTATTTACACTCTGAAGTTTGGTCTCCTAAGTGCTTTATGAATCTTAAGTCATTCAGAGGCTAAAGTAAATCTGAGTGATTCTTCTGCAAGTCACTGATACACAGTTTCCAAGTGCATGTTTATATAGACATGAAGAAGATGTAAAGTGACTGCTAGTGCTTTTCTTCATGATTTTCTCAGTAGTATATTTTTTTCCAGGAAAACATGGAACAAAAAGTTAAAGTGCCTCCAGTGTATGAAAAATGTTCTCCTTCAATTCTGGATAGATTATTTCAAGCTCTAACATCGGATGTACACAGAAAACTCCTATTGAGTTATCTCAGTTTTCATCAGCCAGTGTAAAAGATTGATTTATTGGTAACTTGACGCTTCATTTAATATTGAAAGTCAAAGATATGGGTTCATATAATAGTAAGATAACTCAGTTTGGAAGGGACCTTTGGAGGTCTCTAGTTCAACTTTCTTCTCAAACTAAGGTCAGTGATAATGTCAGATCAGGTTGCATAGGGCTTTATCCAGACTGGTCTTGAATATCTCCAAGGACTGAGTCTGCACAGTCTTTGTGTGAGAGTTGTTCCGCTATTTGACATTCTCACCCTGAAAATGATTCCCTTGGTGTTTGGTCTGTAACTCACTTTTTCCGGCTTATTCATACCTGTTGTTTTCCTGTCATGCACTGCTGTGAAGAGGCTGACTATCTCCTCTGTGCCTACAAGCTCTAATAGGCTGCTTTTAGATTCCCCCAAAGCTATGTCTTCTCTAGGCTAAACAAGTTTTAGTTCAGTTTTCAATGTTTCACAATTAATACTCATGTTTTTTGAGGGTATGTCATAGTGTGCTTATGGAAGTATGAAAAACGACCTGGCTCAGAAAACCTTAATAATGCTAACTCAGCTGAGTATGTGTTACAGAAACTAAAAGTTGTTCAGATGTTCTAAATGTTAAAGGATAAATGTTGCACTGAGTGACATGGTTAGTGGGCATGGAGGTTGTGGGTTTTTCGTTGGACTAGATGACCTTAGAGGTCTTTTCCAACCTTAATGATTCTATGGTTGAGGCTGGAAAAGAATCATAAGATCATTAAGGTTGGAAAAGACCTCTAAGGTCATCTAGTCCAACTGTCCATCTACTACCAATATTGTTCACTAAAACCATAGAATCATAGAATCATAGAATTATTGGGGTTGGAAGTGATCTCAAGGATCATCAAGTTCCAACCCTCCTGTCACAGTCAAGATTGCCAGCCACTAGATCAAGCACTAGATCAGATTGCCCAGGGCCCCATCCAATCTGGCCTTAAACACCTTGAGGGATGGAGCATCCACAGCCTCTCTGGGCAACCTGTTCCAGCATCTGACCACTCTCTCAGTAAAAATCTTCCCCCTGGCATCTAATCTAAATCTCCCTTTAGTTTAAAACCATTCTCCCTTATCCTATCACTATCTACCCTTGTAAAAGGTTGATTTCCCTCATGTTTATAAACTCCTCTGACAGTGACCTTCCAACCTATTTCTTACCCACCTAACAGTACCCCCTTCAAATCCATATATCTCCAATTTACAGAGCCCATGTTCCTAAGTACAATCATTTAGAGAAATCATGTCCCTAAGTAGAACATCTGTACAGTTCTTGTACACTTCCAGGGATGATGACCCCACCACCTTCCTAGGCAGTCTGTTCCAATATCTCAAACTCTTTCAGAGAAGAGCTTTTTCCTAATATCTAACTTGAACCTCCCCTGCTGCAACTTGAGTCATATGGTTCTAGGAAATGTCTGCTGCAGAAGTGGTAGCGTCTGGTTCCTGCATTAAGCACATGCACCTAACCAGCTGGTCCTGCTTGTCACATTTTCTGTGGAACAGAAGAAATCATTATTTTAAAACTTCTTAAGTAATACATCCTGGCAAAAGCTGAATTAGTGTATAATTTCTCTGTAATATCAACACTTACAGTTTTTACCCATATTTTCTATTTGATGATAGTTGGTGTAATGACAGAGCTAAATGTCAAGTGCAGTTACCTGGCATAGCACTCATCTGTATGTACAACACAACTTATGAATACATGAGCAGTATTTACATAAATAATTCCCAGCTGATGTCACTGAAGCTTAGTTCCACGCTTTGGCTCAGCTGGCAATCTGTTTCACTGGGCATTGCGCAGACCTTTCTACTGTACTCCAGCTATTTAAAGGAAATTGAGTGAAGATGTATGGAAGAAAAGAAATAAGTTCTTTCATTTTTATAAGGTCTGATCCAATTTTGCATTCAAATATTACTGTGAGCTTTTCAATTTGTTCAGTGAGAAGTACAGTCAAGGACAAAACATGAGACTCTATGTGAAGCTAGGAGTACTTCAAGAGTAGCCTTGGATATAGTTGGAAAAATGACTATGGTTAGGAGTTTGTTTTTCTACAGAGGAAATGGTGGTCAGCAAACTGGTTTGTTTCAAAATGGAGCAAGCATTTTTACATAAGCTCTCCCATGTGTCAGACCCCAATGCATGCAACATCTCTGCAGTAAATGTTTGCACAAGGGTATAACTAGTTGCCAATAAGAGACTAGGCTGAATAGAAAGGTTTATTTTGTTATTTAGTTTCACAAAATTGATTTGAAGTTTTCATCTCTCGAGCAATTGTGGCTGGACTAGGTTCTGCCTGTTTTCTTCCATGCTATTTGAAATTTTCCAGTGTGGCCCTGTAAATACACAATTATTTGAACACAGAGAGAAAGGGAGGATATTATGTTGACTTGGTAAGCAGAGCTTTCTACAATGTGGTGAGAGATTCAGCTTTGTGTCTCTGCTCTTTATCTGGAATAGATCTAACTAACCCCTAGGCAGTTGACAGGCTCTCAAAAATAACTTAGCCACATTGTTTATTTTTTCTCTTTTCTCTCTTAATCCAACTACTATATATTTTCATTTAGTTGGTGCTCCTATAGAACTAGAAACATCATTTTATCTTCCTTNCCCCACGGTTTCTCTCCTCTCCTGGAAAATAAGGAGCACTGAAACAAATGTGGCAATTATCTCCTTTCTTCTACTTCATAAAAGGGGAGTACAACAAGGAAGAAGTGGCAATTTAAGGAAAATGCTGTAATTAAATAGCTTGGAGTAGAAGATGAACTTTAATTTTTAAGCCTTGCGTTCAGAATATTCCCATGTTCATTTCCATTCTATGCCATACATGAAGCATGAGTTTTACACTGAAGTAAATTTTTCTTCCTCTTCTTTCTGTCACGCTTGCTCATAAATACTTCAGTGGACAGCAGAATTTTAGTGCATAGAGGAATATTCCGTCTTCATTAGATTCAGTGTATAATTGGCATGACCTCTTTTGTATACTTTTTATTGTAAGTTATACATAATGTTTTATGAACAAATCATGAACCCTGAACTTACTATGAGTATAAAAAGTGCATCCACTCCTAGATGATCAACTAGCTCCAATATCTTAGAAATAAAGATATGTATTATTATATAAGCTTGAGTGGTACTAGTTCAGCTTGCATCTGCCCTGTTAAAATTCAACTACAGAAAACTGGTCTATGGTAGGTTGCTTTGGAATAGTTTACGAGTCTCAGGAATAAACAGCAGCAAATGCACAGGAGGTGCTGTGATGTACTTCTCTGTGCTCAAGACATAACTGATCGCTGCTAAAGGTAAGTTAAATTGTTGATCTGAAAGAAAACAAGGAAAATTCTGGGTTACTGGTGCATGGTTGCACCGGTGTGGATTTTCTGAGACAGCTCAGGTTTGTGCTCACTTTTGTAAAGTCCACAGAGGGAACATTACCACCTAGTGGTTGGCAACAGTGAATGTGAGAAGAGAATTGCGCGCTGCTATGTATGAGTAGTGGGTATTTGTGTTGAAAATTCTGCCCACAATAAGCAGAGGCTTAAGCATCTGAAAGAAGAAAACCATCAGGTTTCACTTTGGTTTTGTCTGTAAAATTACAATGTTCTCAATACGTATCTTCAACAAGAAAACATGGAACAAAAGTATTTGTATTTATGATCAGAAATCTGTTTTCCTCAGATTAGCTACAATAGCATAACTATTTCTGTGCAGACATGTAGTGCTGCTAAGTAGGATTTGTACAAAAGATGGAAGAGCTGCAATGTGCACTCTGCCTGGTGAGAACTGGGGTAACACCTCTGCTGAGAGGCTGGTTTGGCGTAACTTGACTAATAAAAGCACAGGAACTGAATTTGTTTCATTTGCACTCTACCAAAATGTTAGTTAAGAACAAGAGCAAGTTTTTAACTTAGTATTAAATAAAGTGGAACCATGAATTCAATTTTTTTAAGGAATTTTTTTATTCCTTAAAAAGAGTCTTCAGAAAGTTTAATTTCTCTTATGCTGAATGTCCAGGTTAGTTACTTGATACTGTGCAGTCTGATGAATAAATTCATTCAAAATACAAGAAATGAGGCGGGTTTTGAGTCTCTGAAATAGTTGGTGTATTCATGGTTAAATTTGAGTTCTCCATATATTCTTCACATCTTGGGGAAAAAAATGTATTAACTATTCTTTTTTTTCCATTTTTTTTTCCATTACATTTGAAAAATCAAATCAGTCATGTGAATGGGGAGGGAAGAAGGCAGTTTTGTTCTTGGTATTCCTTATCATCTCTCCATGTTCTGATAGAATTAAAAAGAAAGCATATGAAGGAAGGAGTTTAAAAGAGGATTTATTTTTTCTAGACAGTGTTTTTTGTATATGAGGAAACTTCTTTTTTTCACTGTTAAAATCTTTGAAAAATCAATCAAGAGAATTAGATAAAAATGTGCAACTACAGAAGGATTTTCTCTAAGTTTAAGCTGTAATATTTACTGCAGATATTATCATTAATGTGATAATTTTTTGGATGATTGATTTTGAGAGATTGTCATATAATAATCTGACTGGAGCTGCCCTGAGCAGACAGCAGCTTGAAGAGAAAATAGCATGCTTTCCATGTTTTTGAAGGCATCACCCACTGCAGCTTGCTTTTGCCTCCAGGTCTTGCCCACATCACCAGAGAGTCTGGAGTCTCTTGGATGTTCTAGCAAGTATCTAGCAAGTATGTTCTAGCAACTATCTCTAGATAGATCTAGCAAGAGGGGCAAACCAGAAGATGAAGTAGGAAAGCTCAGTTTTATCATGAAGAGCAAACTGTAGATAAGAAACTGGGAAAAAAAATACCTATATCCACTCTTATGTCTGTACACATATGTTTAAAGAAGAGAAAGGCTTGAGATTGCATTTAATTCATGTCAAGAAAATGAGGCTAAATATTCATTATGAATACTGAAACAAATACTACTTATGAATATATGTATTTCCATGATCAGAGTGGTCTTCAGATTGTCTTATTCTCAGTTTATGGGTTTTATTTTCTTATGGACCACTTTAAACCTTCTGCATACTGCAAATGCTCTAAATTTTAGATGAGACTTGTCTTGTGTATAGTGCAGATACAAGCATTTTCTCTTGAAAAGATCCCAGATTTATGCACACATCTCTGCATATATACTTTAGGATAATGCAAAGGAGAAGTAGCTGGAGTTTCAGCAATGAGAGCTGAAGGAATTATGTTGCTACGGTAAAATGAAACTGGAGTGATTACAAATACCCAAAGGACTTGATAGGTGTGTAAAAGGGGAGGTGAGAAATTTTAAGAAATTATTAAGTTGCTTTATCAGAAGAGCTGATATCATGTCTTGCTAGAAAGTTAAGCCTCTCAGAACTAACCTCAAATGTTCTCTGTAGTGTAAAGGACTCTACAAACAAAATCCAACAGCTTGCACACATAGTTGTATAGTAGTTTGTGTAAAATTAGTCTTTTTACTTCTTGATAGCTATTCAAGATTCCATGAAGTTAATTTTACATTTATAGGAGAGTGAATGCTGAAGAAAACTCTTTAAAGAGCAGCCAAGATTAAATGAACTGAAAAAACTCATAATTCGTTCAGGCATTGACAGTTTATTTCTGGCTACCATTTAATATAAACTTCTTCTAATTGCCTTTTTATTTTAACGGTTCTCAGTGGCCAAAGAAAGTAGTTGCTGTAATCATTGAAGAGATAGCTAGAAGCCTGTGAATAATCTTCATTATTAAGAAAAGCCTTCCCAAGCATATGTGCTAATAAACAGTTAATCAAAGATTACATCTGGTTTTCCTCATGGCAGGTTCTTAGTTGACTACATCATCAGGAAATGAGTAGCAGTGACTGCAGCAAAATCCAGTGTTGAAAGGGTTTAAGAGGATAGACAGTCCAGTAGTACAAGGCTAATTGTCTTGTGTTTGGTAAATGTGTATTGTTTCCTTGTTATTATCTGAATAAGCATCCGTAATAGAATTTTTTTTTTTTTTTTTCTAGTGAAGAGTGACTAGGAATGTGTCTTTTTTTATATATGAGAAAACAATGAGATACAGTTTGGATGCATCCTATCAGCAGATATATATGCATCCTAATTTAACTAGATTGTACTAATTTATACTTGGTTGGCTGCTACAAGACTTGAGCACATCCTAAAGCATAAGTGGCTACCAGCTGTGGCACTGAGTTCCAGCTGGAGACTGGCAGTCCATAGGACCATGTTTATGATTTCATCTATATCAGTGTTGATTGTCCACTCCTTTTCATCATGGGTTTGCAGGGAGAATGTACTGACCAGGAACTCGTAGTCCACTTGTGTAAAATTTCTTCCTGTATTTGGATTTTAAGAGGAGGAGTATCTGTTTTTTAACTAAATTTCAATAATTTGTTTTGACAGTTACTTGGTTGGATTTTTTTTTGTAGAATTCCTCCATTCCATGTTCTTGAAGTAATCCCTTCTTAATCCTCTTCTTACTATTTATCTTCTTGCTTTGTGGTTTGGGTTACACATTGTGATTGACGTGTTCTAAAGTACTTCAGGATCTATATAACCTTTCCAAAGATTTTTCTTGATTGTGATCTTAGCCTAGGCAGGTACAAATCTCTTCAGTTTAGGAAGCACTACTTCAAGCTTAAAATCAACAGTTTGAAATGAAACAGTATTTTTTACTATGTTGGTTCTCAAAAGATTTAGGGGCAGGAGAAGGTGCTAAGGGAAGATGTAGGAAAATAAATACAAACAGGGTTATTTATTTAACCAATGAGCTGAAGTGAGATTTGTAGGCCTCAGCTTCATGAATGGGAATTTATCATTGGACAATTATTGAGGGAAAAATATCTATGGTGTCCATTCTCACAAAATTACTGATAACCTTGGAATGAGAAAATGTGTACAGGCAAGGGGTAGTTATTAGGACACTTCCTTCTCTATATATAGCATTTATTGACTTTTACTTCTAATAATATATGAATGAAAAATTAAAGATTATTCTAGATTTGTATTCAAAGTTCTTATGGACCATATAGTAGTAATTGTAGCACAAACTTCCTTCGTTAAAAAGCAATTATTTTATTATAACTATTGATTAATATTGTTACTCTTGACAAATGACCAAATTAGTCTGTTGCTTCTTCAGAAAACATCGATAGTGCTATTACTCTAGAAGTTAGTTATCAAATACAGGAAAACTGAAAAAGATTTTATTCGTGTTGTCTATTTGACATAATGGATCCAAGATTTTTTACCAGAGGAGTCTCTTATAGTCAAATCAGATTTTGCCTATGCAAACAGATGTATACTTCCATGCATGCTCTTTGCTGAAACAAAATATGATGTAGGCTTGGAAATTGAAAGTATACAGATCTACTGGTATTGTAGAGTTCTAAAAATTCAGAAAGACAGACCTTGCCTTAATGTACCTGAATGTCCTTTTCTGAACTGAAATAAATGCAAGTGCTGGACTGAATTCACTTCTTTTCCAAAATTGAAATCAGTTTTTCTAAGGAAGAAGAAAGCATAACATTATTAATTTAGGGTGCAAAATTATACTTTACGATATAAGTTAAGCTGAAATTCCTTTATGCTTTTTTTTTTTTTATACCTAACATAATTTATGACCGAAGGCTGCTGAGTTTTAATAAGAAGACTGTTGAAATGCTATAAACAGAGAATTACAATGGGTGCTGCAGTATCCATTGGTGCAATAAAAGTGCTACTGTTGTCAGTTATGTGACTGAAAACTGCATCAATGGCATGCCTTGTTTAAGTGCCCTACAGCTGATTAACACCTTTCTCAGTTAATTCCATGGATTCTGTTATGTAGTACCCAATGCAGAGCAAAGCAAACAGGATCTAGCTCAGAGATCTGAGGATCTGCACCTTGTGCTTTGGCCGATACTGCTTAATTGAAACAAAGACTGAGATAAAATTATAGCTTTTTCAATGCCACTGTATGCCTGCAGCTTTGTTAAGCCACTTTTTTGAATCTCAGTGAAACATTCTTGCATAAATAAAATACGCTATTATAAAATAGATTACAAGCAAAAAATTTTTTATGAAACTCAGTAAGGGCTAACAAATTGGACTAGATTACTGGTCATATATAGCTATTCTATATGAAATACTAGAGAAAAAAAGTAATGTATCTGAGGTAGTGTGCTAATAATAACCTTGCCAGAAACAGTATGAAGAGAAATATGATACTGCAGATAAAACAAAAACTTTCCTCTATAGTCAATATTCTTGAACATTTGTGGTTTTCAGAAGGACTAAAGCAGAACAAATTATTTTAACGTTTAGTCAATGAATGACTGCTTTGGTAGCAATAACAATCCAGTCAAAGGATAGGCCCTTTAGGGTGAATTACTTGCCTAGTTATGAGCTAATTACTCGTGAGTTGAAGGCTATTCTCAGATATTCCATTCCTTTCTTGATAATTGACAGACCACCAGCTGACTGTATTTGAAATAATTTGTGTGTCATAAATCAAAAGAAACTAACAGTAGAAAAGAGAAAAGGAAGTGAAAATAGAGAAACATAGAACATAGACATCATTATTCCTTCCATCAAGTTTTAGGCCTGCTTTAGTTCCTGAAGATGGAGAATATTGTATCCATTTTATCTTACTGGGACAGACAAATGTTTTCTTGCTGATTTAGTATAGCCATTGAAGAAATCCACCAGCTGAAACAAATGCCACCCTCTCCTGAACACAGTTAGGGGGTTGTAGAAGTTTGCAGGTTCCATGGCAGCCCAGGGCTGGGGAAGACAGTTAAGGTTACAATGATCTGGGGGAACCGGTCTCAATCTGAATGAAGTCGTATGGAATTTTTAAATTTTTAAACCTGACACAGGTTAGCAGTGGTGTGTTTAAAAACAAGTATGAGCAATACCTTTCAAAATTTTGCAATTGCTTCCAAAATTATCTTCTATAGAACTTTAGACATTCCCTTAGGGCATAATCTTAACTGGGTAACTTCAGCAAGTTTCTCCTTTACCACCATTTTGTTTTTTAACATACAGGCCATTGTAGGAGCAAATCCAAGTTTATAAAAATGTAATTTCCTTGTACATCACACTTGCCTGGTACCAACCTAGCATATTGGCACCAAGACTCAATGTACAACCATGCTAGTGAAGACAGGTTCTTTAGACTGATTTATTTTGTGTAATTAAATCAAAAGTAAATTAAACTTGTACCATAACTTATGCTATTTGTACAAACAATGAAAGGAGAACTGTGGAGGCCTTTGTAAAGTTTGGTTAAGAGTCTCACCATATGGAAACATGCACTGTACAGATACACACTTCAATACCAGTAGAAATGAAATTACTGTGTATATTGGATGTTTAGTCCATCATTGTGATTTTTTGTAAATTTATAAACAAAAATGTCTACATCCCTGGAACTCCTAGCTGCTTGTCAAACATGATGAGTAGTAAAGGAAAAAATAAGCACATTTTGCAGATAAAATGACTGAAGATGTCTTAATGGAAGCATAGGTCAAAGTTTCTAGGCAAGAAGTTTTTTAAACTCCAGTGAAGACTTTTTTTCAGTCATACATGTAAGAATTCTAGGTGAAATTATATTGCATGGGAGCAAACAGTAGTTCACCAATGTAAAATAAATTTATAAGCCTGAGGCAGAAGGAAAATCTAGGTTGAAGTACAGTCAGTAGATTTTCTTCATAATGATCTTTATAATGAGATGCTTCCATGATTCTCAAGAGTACTGGCAATTAGTCAAGTTACACAGAAATGTGCAGATGATCCATGTCCTAATTGCAGCCCATAAATGAAAGAAATAGTGCAGAGTTTCTCAGCAATCTATTCAGTAAGTTCAGCACACTAGATAATCTGGCTAAACTTCAGGTACCTGAGAACAATTTATTTTTCTATATTGTGCCAATTTGACTCTATCTAAATATAAGAAGGTTAGAGAACCCTTGAAGATATGGATCTGAGTTGTGTAGAATAGTGACTTAATGGAGAATGCAGTGTACTTGGTAGACTTGTAGTATAAGTAGAGAAGAGAGAACAGTATTTTTATAAAAGTCATTGGTAACTTCATGTAGAGTACACCTTAGATACCACATAGTATATGATTTATTTAATCATTCATAAAAGAGTGAGTGGATAAAGTTTGGGAAACTTGACAAGAAAAACTGCTAGGTAACTCTTTCTTCTGTAGGTGCTTTTTTTGTTCGTTTGTTTATTGGTTTTGTGGTGTTTCTTTTCTTTCTCTCTCTCTCTCTCTCTCTCTCTCTCTCTTTTTTTTTTTTTTTTTTTTTTTT
>JACDJE010000195.1:326976-341878 GCA_016647715.1 Pavo muticus
TGAGTCTTGAGAATATTATTTTTTTTTATGTATATAATTCTGAGTGCAGATAACTTTCTAAAAGTAAATTAAAATGTGACAAATACTTCATTAATACCTATTATTGATAACAACCTTAATGAAGCCTTCTGTTACTATGATGCATTTGCAAAGCAATTATTTGTATTAGAAATTTTTGTTAAATATATTAATTTTTACTACCTCTGCAAATTTCTATTCATATTAAAATTGTAGTACATAATCTGTTCAAAGAAAGCTAATCAGTTCTGCCTTTTAATAAGAAGTTTAAAAATAGCCCAAAGGAATATTTTCTATTTCTCATAGCAACTATTTGAAGTTTCATTTCTGCAGTTTATTTGCCAGGATTAGAATAATGTTTGCTTTTCCTATGCATACAGTTTTTCATTATTCCAAAGCATTAACACAAAAAACAGCCTTTTCCAAACAGTAAAATTCTTTTAATTACTTCAGTAGTAGTATATGTGACTGTTTGGAAACAGCATTTTCGTTCATTAATTCAGCATTTAAAGAGTAAGTGTTCCAAGACCTCTCATAATCGTTTGCAAAGAACTGTCCTCTGCGAGTGCATCATTAGCCTAATATAGATTTCTATACTATTATTTAACCATATATTCAGATTATGCATAATCTGCATAAGTAATCCTGGTACATTACAATTCTGAAGAATCTTAGTGACTTTGTGTAAAGTGTCATACCTGCCTAGAAAATAGCAGCTCTCTTGGTCAGGAAAGAATTTTGCAGACCTGAAATTGCTATTTGAGAAATTTGAACTCTGTCCCTGGGCCTTAAGTTCATGGAATCATAGAATGGTTTGGGATGGAAGGGATCTTCAGGATCACCTAGTTCCAACCCCCGGGATACCTCCCTCTAGACCAGGTTGCTTAAAGCCTAAATTTCTAGGATCCTCTAACAAGTGCCTCAGCTGATCCTACAAATGTTGAGGTATGTATTTCTGTTTCTCTGCAATGTAACATGAGCAGAAAGTATAAATTTTGTTTTCTGCAATCTATAGTATCACTAGCTTTAAGAGCACAGCATGCTAGTTACAAGCCTTGACTTCTAAATATGACTGCACTTTCACTTTATGATGGATAATACACATACTGCAGTAATTTTCTTATCATGACTCTTCTTTTTGTACAGTATAAAAATAGTATATATATATAAGGATGGTTGTCTCACTGTGTTTCTTAAATTTTTGCTTCAGACAATGAAATATCTGGCTGTTACTGGCCAGGAATTGCTTGTGCAAACTTGATGGAAATTCTCCTATTTTAACAGTAGACTAACAGCTAGTGAATACAGTTTCTTTCTTTCAAGTGAGGGAGAAGCAGGAAAACCACTTGGTCTTTGTATTTATTTTTCCTAATCTGAAAATGCTGGTATAATGGAAGGAAATACATTAATTTATTGTTTTGATGAAAATTGTTTGGAAAAGTTTTACAAGTCTGGAGTATAAATGAGATACTTTCCTGTTATAGCCATCAGCTAGTTTTAGTTGTAGTGATTTGTACCTTTCTCAAGGAAGGAGGAAGGCCATACAGTAGAGCTGAACACTCTACCAAATTCAAGAGTCTTATCCATACTTATCAATGTTTGTATTAAGGATTTTGTTTATAAGGGTACTCTGTGTTGGGGAACAGCAAGAATGGTGCTGCTCTGTGAGGAGAGATGAACAGGGAGAGGAGGTGACCCCAGCACCAGTAGTGGTGCCTCACTGATGGGCAGGCATCACAGTGTCTGAGCGAGGCAGGAAGGACTGGGGCCCAAAGACACCCCATGCATGGCAAGGTGATGAATCAGGGCCAGAGGCCACATGGAAAAGGGCAACGAAGTGCAAATGGAGCAAAGTCCAAGGATAGGGCTGGAGACATAGATGCAGTGTGCATATGAGGTCCATCCAAGAGGCAGCAGCCACAGGGATAGCAGCCCTATGATATTTACGAGGTGTGGACTGATGGCTCCTGGTAGAGCTGAAACAGGTTCTTGGACCAATGGGCAAGGGATCAGGAGAGGCCCCAGAAGGACCCTGGAGCACTGTCCTCAGGGTGCTGTTGCTGGACTTATTCTCCAGTCTAACATTGCAGCAGATGCCCAGAGATTATACCAACCTCCATTCCTGGAGATATTGAAAAACTGACTGTATGAAGCTGTGAGCAACTTGATGAGACTTTGAATCTAGCCCTGCTTTGAGCAGGAGGTTGGTCTGGGTGATATCCAGAGACCCCTCCCACCTGAATTATCTGTGATTTTAATGAAGGATCACTCTTATCTTAAGTATCTGAACTGATGGCTAAGTTTCTTGGTACAGGGGCAGAGGGTATATAAGTTGGTATGTTCTTTTCTTTCAGAGTTTAAGGGAGAAGATAGAGAAAGCTTAAGAATGGCCTCATTTTGTCCTGATGGGTAGTAAATTATGGTTGAAAATAGACTTACAGACTCTGAAAATAGTTTCCTACTGTAGTTTAACAGCAATAGAACTACTATAATCTCAACCAGTTACCTTCTAAAAAAATCATGCAGACTTCTACCTCACCTTTTCAGCGATCGGTGCAATTTTGTATAGCAACATGGAGGAAGAACTTGCTTAGCTCTTCACTTTTAACTCATTTTTCAATGTCAGTGTTCAGCCATCATTTTCAGTGCTGGTTATTGTATTTCTTCACAAATCCCTTAACAGAAAACTCAGAGAAAATAAGCCTGCTTGGCATGGCTCATTGCCACCCCATCGTTATCCCCAGGATTAATAGCATTTGTGATAACTGCAATAAATTGGACCATTTCATGTTACCATGGCAGCTAAACTGAAAGTAGTAATTTTTTTTTTTTTCCCTAGGTCAGCCACAGATATTTTACAGGTAGATGATATAAACTAATCTTGGTTTATTATTTTCCTGTATGTTATACTGAAATATCTTTTTCTAAATTTCTCATTCTCTATGATAAGTATATTTGATGTAGGAGCATCCTGATGGAAAAATAGCTGGAAATAGAAAAACTCAAAATTTGAGTGTATCAGTGATTAAATTAATCTGGTATTTTGTCTTAATTTCAAATACCGCAATGAAGAACTCTTATGATGTATGCAATTGGCAACTAACGAAGAAAACTGCCTTCCTTATGTTCCTATAAGAAAAGAATAATTCAGGTAATAATCTAAATTAAAATAATACTGTATTATAAGCTAAAAGAACACTATTTTCTTTCCTCTGTGGACAGCAAATTTCCCCCCCAAAGTTGATGTACATTCTGTATTTTCTTATAGGAAGAGGCATAATCTGCATTTTATTGCTTAATGTGTAATGTAGGTTAAGATTCTGTTAGAAGATGAAGATACTGCTAGCAAAACTTAGACTGGACTAGCTGCAGATTGGTACAGTGCTAATGCTTCCTTTCTGGACAAACGGTTAAGCCAGTTGTGGTGACGTAACTTCAATGGGCAGCAAACTCCACCACACTTCTCCGTCACTCCACCTCTTCAAAAGGACAGTATGGAGAATTGTGGTGGAAAAAAACCTCGTGAACTGGGATAAGTACAGGGACATCACCCCCGTGTTACTGTCATGGGCAAAACAGACACAATATAGGGAGAAAAATATAATTTGTTGCCTACTGCTAACAGACTAGAGCAATGAGAAGTAAAAGCAAACTAAAACCATCTTCCCAACCAGCCACCCTTTTCCACCTCCTTCCAAGGAGAGTAATAGATCATAATGCTTCATCTCACTCCTTCATGGTCACTTTCTGCCCCTGCTGCACTACAGAGTCCCTCCCAAAGGATGCTGTCCCTGTATCCACCCATTCCAATGCTTCAGTTGGGAAGATATCCCAGCACATCTCTGTGATCCCAACTTGATCACAGCACTGCAATTGCACATAGACCTCTAATTCAGCTTTCTCCCTATGCAGTCTTTGTTACTGTACAGACCCTTTACCTGAGCATCCCTTCATGCTGATTTCTGAGAAAAGGCATAAGAGATTCCCCAATCTTCACCAATTTTGGCCAATTTTGGCACTTCCTTATCTGTTTGCATAAGCCTGTGGTGGTCTGTTTTGTTGTTTTCAAGGGATCTCTTGTCTGCATCACTCCGCTAACACATTCCACTACTTCCTCACCTAACTGCAAGTTGTTCATCTCTCTTCCCCATCATTCCTAGCTTAATGCTCTCCTCACCAGGCTGGCCATACTTGTTGGCAAAGATGCTCTTGTGTCCTTTGGTCACAGTTCTTAGCAGCCCTTGACCTGCAGATGAACCAAGTTAAACACAACTGACTGAGTTATTTCTGATCTCATTGAATTCTGACTGGTTACACTGAAAGTTGAGGAGAAAGCAGATCACTTTGCAGAAGTGCATCAAGAGGTATGAGGTACAATTTTTTTATTTACAACAAAAATCAAAGCAGGCGTTGCAGTAGAAGCACAAGCACAAATGACGAGAGAAGTCCAGGATATAACCTACTCTCTGAGTTATTACTTACGTGCCCTATAATTTTTATTTTGCCTGTTGATCTCCCATTATCCTGGAGAAAAAATTCATCACCAGTGGTTTTTTTTTTGTTTTTTGTTTGTTTGTTTGTTTGTTTTAATCTAAATTTAGCAACATTACATTGCCATTTCCCAAATGCTTCCTGCTATATTTTGAATATGTTCCTTTCTTTATATGAAAGTTTATCTTCCTCATAGGCAGCTATTACTTAAAATGAGATCAAATTTATCCTGTCAGAGTTCTTTAAAACATCAGTGTGCTTACATTGTTTACGTGCTCAGTTCTGGAAGGACTCTTGCAGGTGACTGAAAACTACTCTTACCCTTTTCTCTCTTGCAGTTAGCACAGTTTGAGTCCACATAATTGGCAAGTGATGTCCAGCTACTTCCATCAAATGGACCTGGAATCTACACGCTTTTGCTAACTTCTCTCAGCTTAATAGATCTGGTACATCCAATCTTTTCTTTTCTTTTCTTTCTTTCTTTCTTTTTTTTCTTTTTTTCTTTTTTTTTTTTTTTTTTTTTTTTTTTTTTTTTTTTTTTTTTTTTTTTTTTTTTTTTTTTTTTTTTTTTTTTTTTTTTTTTTTTTTTTTTTTTTTTTTTTTTTTTTTTTTTTTTTTTTTTTTTTTTTTTTTTTTTTTTTTTTTGTGAGAATCCAAATATGTTGTTCTTTGCTTTCTTGAAACTTAACTTGTTCATATATAACCAAAGGAGTGTTCATCTGAGTCATTCTTGGGATAGATGTGTTTGAATCCAAATCTCAAAAGAGCATTCAGTAAGAGTAACTTTAGGAAAAAATAGAACTTCCATAGAAATTGAAGATCTTCTGACTAGTAGGAATCATGAAAGATGACGCTTCTCATGAAAAGTCCATTGTGGGCTTACTTAACTGACATCCATAGGAGGCATCTCGTTCACAGACATTTATCTAAAATGGCAGAAAATTCGAGGGAAGACCTTTGCTACATTGTCTAATACAGCAAAGATAACTTCAAAGTGAGGTTAAATAGAATACAAATAGAGCTCTGTATTCAGCTCTATCAACTCTGAGCTCTTCTTTTAATCTTGAGCTACACGGTCCCATGCAGTTGTACCTGATATATAGTTATACCTGTAAATGTGAAAACTTATTTCAATAAATTTTAGATTAATTTTAGAGTATGACGCTGTGAGGAAATAGTAAAAATCCTCCCTCATCTGATGCTTTCACTTTTATCCTAAACAAGTATTTGCAAAATATATAAATTTTATATGGTTTTCATACTGTTGTTTAGGTAATATATTGCTATTATATTACCCAAGTCATGTAGGCTGTACCAAGAACATTCATAACTCAGTAGCAACATTTTAAATAATAAATGACAATATCAGGTACTCTGATTATTTGATATTTACTGTAATATGCTAGAGGAACACAACTGGAACATTTAAGCTTCAGAACTGTTCTGCATTTTTGTTGTTGCTGTGGCAGTGAATTTTCCTTTTCAGTCACATTGATGTAGGTGTTAGGATACCATTTTTCCTGAGTAAAACTGATCAAATATAATTACTAGCACTTAAGATTTATTACTTACTCTTCTTTTGGTTAGGCATAAACACATAGGTGAAGGTAAATTACTTTACTGAATTATTATCACATGATTTTGTAACCCCTGGGAAGCCTAGTCCTTGCAGTATTTTTTATTACTTTTCCTAGTGGTGGCTAAGAGGATCAAGTACTTTCACTTCTATAGTGTTTTTAGGTGGAGTTAAATACTGAGCAAGAAGGCATTGGTAGACACTTAATCTATGGCAATTGTTTTTTTTTTCAGAATTCACAGAAAGCATCTGGAGAGATACTGATGGTGGAGACATCTGAGATTTAGGTGATGGATAGGCAGTTACATCTTGGTCCAATTACTTAGAGCATACTGGGAATGATACCAACTTGAGTCTTCTTGCTCATAAAATAATTATTTCTGTGCAGCTCTGATCCAAAGATCAGAAATATTTTTCTCTTTATACTCCTGTTCCTCTTCAGTGCTATTTGCCTACTCAGGTGCTAAGAGGTGGCTGGGAGGACTTATAATGTACTGGGTCTATCTCCTTTTTAGTATTGGAGGGGAAAGTTCTAAAATTTTTAACGTTATCTTGTTTCTATTTGTAACTTAAATATGACTTACATCACTCATCCTCTGAATAAGAAAGATTTGAGTGTAACAAAATCTTTCTTCCTTTTCTTGGATAGTGATAGGACAAGGGGGAATGGTTTTAAACTGAGACGGGGAGGTGTAGGGTAGATATTAGGAGGAAGTTTTTCACACAGAGGGTGGTGACGCACTGGAACAGGTTGCCCAAGGAGGTTGTGGATGCCCCATTCTTGGAGGCATTCAAGGCCAGGCTGGATGTGGCTCTGGGCAGCCTGGTCTAGTGATTGGCGACCCTGCACATAGCAGGGGAGTTGAAACAAGATGATCATTGTGGTCCTTTTCAACCCAGGCCATTCTCTGATATGATTCTATGATTCCTTCTGTTATGCTGTACAGGTGCATCTTCCCTACCTCCTCCCTTTGAAGGTTTATGAAATTGTCTAGCCCCTGTAATAGAATTACTTATCATTGTAGGTGTAATGGGAAAGAGCCTCGGGTTAATTTATTGAATATTCACTTCTTATTTTTAAATGATTTGTCAAAATTAGTACACGTCTTGGAACAAAAGACACAATATCGAGAACATTGAAAGAGAGGAATATTTCTATTTACCCATTGGGCTGTGATTAAAGTCTTCTAATCTGTGTCTTGTTTAGACGGCTTACTGGCAGACTCTTTTAACTTGAATTGTGGGTGTTGGATGAAACTTCTGTAGATAGCAAATTTATTTGAGAAGAATTCTATAGACACTGAACTTGATTGTATTTTCATTGCATAGTTTAGACTCAAAAAAGGAGAGGGAGAGAGAAGCGCCAAAATGTACCAAGAAGAAGAGAAAATATTTTCACATATATGTTATGGATAAGCTTCATTAATATGATTGTGCTGTAAGTTTTTTTCTCCACTGATCTCCTGTTGTACTGTTCAAAGCAGAGAATATTTGTTTACTGGCAGCTAATGCTATCTGAAAAATAGCTCAGTGATTTATTCATCACAGACTATTCAAATTCTGTTTTGGAAATGTCCCCTGAAATTTACTGGCCACAAACTTGAGCAAAAACCTGTCCAGTTCCCTAAGGGGTGAGATAAAGAAGTAGTGCTGCTGTCATCTTACAGATAAGGGCCTGAAACAGAAGCAGATTACATCAGAAGTGCTGCTAAATTTGAGTGCCTGTTAGAAGATGCTTTCTGTGTGATCTTGACAGTAAATAACATGCTCACAGTGCAGCTGCTACTGACTTTCAGTACTCTGAAATTAGATTTTGTATTTCAAGCAGAGCAATCAAAAAATAGAGACGCTCTGAAACATTCTTGTTCTTACTGCCCTAAGCTCCCAGTTCGTCTTCACCTGCTAATGAAGGATCCTAATGTTATCTCTTAGCTCTTCATCCTGTCTCTTCAAAATGTTTAAGAAAGTTTTATATAGATAAATATGGGCAATTACAGCATAGACTTACATCTGTACTAATAGCACCTTTGCATAGTCAACATAAAGAAATAAATGACTCGGATGTGACTGATCTCCCACAGATGGAATCTGAACTATAGCAGTAACCTTGCATTTTATTATCTGCCTCCAAAAAAGAGGGGTGGCTAATTCACAGATGGACATCTATGTCTGGGTGAAATCAATCCCACCTTCTGTGTCTCACCCAGCTGGCTCTTTACTCAGCCACCTGTGCAGTCCTTTGTCTCCTGGGATAGCCAGTTGACATCATCTCTCCAGTTCTTTTCCTCCATTTGTATGCATTGCTGTCCTCCCCATCCTTTGTTAACATAAGGCATCCTCTTTTTTTCCACACTTTGTTGTGGTTCAGAAGTGGAAGGCAAGATCATAAGATGGCATGTATGTTCCTGCACCTCTTTACCAAATCTCTTAAGATTGTAGTAAAAGTCATTCCTTGCAGTTCTGCTGGATAGCAATAAGAGTAAAAAAGAAATGTAACTGGTGGGTTGGAGCCTATCTAATGCATTTAGTGTTTTCTGAAAATGAATTGCTTTTCTCACTTTGTCTGATGACTATGTATGGCATCAAAGTTTTGAAAGCCATTTAACTTAGCAAATTTGAATGGATAAAATGATGGATTTCCAGCATCGGGAGTTGCACTCCTTTCTTCTGTCCATCCTTCACTCGGCTTTAAGGGAGGCACAAGAGTTCTTCAATTAGAGCTTATTTTATTCTACCTAAAAGCTTGGAACTGTTTCCTTCCGATTTTCTTTTTAAAGTAGATGATTTTTTTTTTTCTAAAAATTCTCACCCCCCAAATTTCAGCTTCAGGCATCATCACAGTATGAACTGTACCGGTCTCAATGATTTGAACTGTTGGTTATGAGAGAAAGAGGGGAAATAAACTTACAAAGTGTTATAAAAAATGTAAGGTAAATAATGTAGATCTCTACAGAAATTTAGTAGTGTGTGCTTAGATAATAACATTGTAGTTCAAGGGAGGAACTTCTTTCAGTTAAGTTTTACCAGTAGAAAACTGTAAGCTTTACCTATTATTTTAGGTTATGCTTATCAATCAATTTTAATTAGAAAAGAACGCTTCACCAGAAGATAAAGATTCATGACATGCTAGATAAGAGATAGTGAGGAATACTAAAGTTCAGTAGACTTTTTTATAAGCTGGTTTGAGCTACTGCTTTTCAGCTGCAAAGAAAATTCCCTAGTCACTTTTTAATGAAATACTGCGGTGATAGTTTTTTGATGTTACTGGTTCAAACCTTTTCAGTAGCTTGCAAGTTAAATTTTTTTGCCATTCAGCATGGGTTCCAAGGATGAAAAGGAAGGTGCTACCACCTACCACATTAGTTTTTTCTCCATTTTGTTCCAGGTAGCTGAAAAGAAAATGCTTTAAGTCCGGAAATAAATTATATTAAAGAAGAAAAGGTGGCCTATCATCTGAAGTCATCTATGGTATTAAGTAATATGAAATGTAAAAAAAACGGAAATGCATCTTCTGTTAATTCCTTAGAAGTTTTAAATGATAAAAGAGCTACAAAATCACATGCTGGATATTCCTTTTATTTTTTGCCTTAGAATCATGGAATCATAGAATGGTTGGGTTGGAAAAGATCCCAAGGGTCAATAAGCTCCAACTCCCCTGCCGCAGGCAGGGCCACCGACCTCCAGATCTGGTACTAGACCAGGTTGCCCAGGGCCCCATCCAACCTGGTCTTGAACGCTTCCAGGGCCAGAGCATCCACATCCTCTGTGGGCAGCCTGTTCCAGCACCTCACCACTCTCTCTGTAAAGAACTTGCCCCTGACATTCAATCAAAACCTTCCCTCACTGAGCTTAAAACCAGTCCCCATTGTCCTATCACTATCTACCCCTGTAAAAAGTTGATTCCCTTCCTTTTTATAGTCCCCTTTTAGATACTTGAAGGATGAATTAGGTCTCCTCACAGCCTTCTCTTCTCCAGGCTGAACAAGCTCAGCTCCCACAGCCTGTCTTTGTTGAGGAGGTGCTCCAGCCTTCTGATCATCATCTGGCTGCCTTATGGACCCTGTCCAACAGCTCCACATCTTTCCTATACTGGGGGCCCCAGACCTGGATGCAGTACTCCAGATGGAGCCTCATGAGGGAAGAGTAGAGTGGGACAATCACCTCCCTGTCCCTGCTGGCCACCTCTCTTCTGATGAGTCCAGGATACTGTTGGCTTACTGAGCTGCTAGAGCAGCTCTTGAGAATTTTTTTTTTTTTTTTTTTTTGAGTCTTGAGAATATTATTTTTTTTTATGTATATAATTCTGAGTGCAGATAACTTTCTAAAAGTAAATTAAAATGTGACAAATACTTCATTAATACCTATTATTGATAACAACCTTAATGAAGCCTTCTGTTACTATGATGCATTTGCAAAGCAATTATTTGTATTAGAAATTTTTGTTAAATATATTAATTTTTACTACCTCTGCAAATTTCTATTCATATTAAAATTGTAGTACATAATCTGTTCAAAGAAAGCTAATCAGTTCTGCCTTTTAATAAGAAGTTTAAAAATAGCCCAAAGGAATATTTTCTATTTCTCATAGCAACTATTTGAAGTTTCATTTCTGCAGTTTATTTGCCAGGATTAGAATAATGTTTGCTTTTCCTATGCATACAGTTTTTCATTATTCCAAAGCATTAACACAAAAAACAGCCTTTTCCAAACAGTAAAATTCTTTTAATTGCTTCAGTAGTAGTATATGTGACTGTTTGGAAACAGCATTTTCGTTCATTAATTCAGCATTTAAAGAGTAAGTGTTCCAAGACCTCTCATAATCGTTTGCAAAGAACTGTCCTCTGCGAGTGCATCATTAGCCTAATATAGATTTCTATACTATTATTTAACCATATATTCAGATTATGCATAATCTGCATAAGTAATCCTGGTACATTACAATTCTGAAGAATCTTAGTGACTTTGTGTAAAGTGTCATACCTGCCTAGAAAATAGCAGCTCTCTTGGTCAGGAAAGAATTTTGCAGACCTGAAATTGCTATTTGAGAAATTTGAACTCTGTCCCTGGGCCTTAAGTTCATGGAATCATAGAATGGTTTGGGATGGAAGGGATCTTCAGGATCACCTAGTTCCAACCCCCGGGATACCTCCCTCTAGACCAGGTTGCTTAAAGCCTAAATTTCTAGGATCCTCTAACAAGTGCCTCAGCTGATCCTACAAATGTTGAGGTATGTATTTCTGTTTCTCTGCAATGTAACATGAGCAGAAAGTATAAATTTTGTTTTCTGCAATCTATAGTATCACTAGCTTTAAGAGCACAGCATGCTAGTTACAAGCCTTGACTTCTAAATATGACTGCACTTTCACTTTATGATGGATAATACACATACTGCAGTAATTTTCTTATCATGACTCTTCTTTTTGTACAGTATAAAAATAGTATATATATATAAGGATGGTTGTCTCACTGTGTTTCTTAAATTTTTGCTTCAGACAATGAAATATCTGGCTGTTACTGGCCAGGAATTGCTTGTGCAAACTTGATGGAAATTCTCCTATTTTAACAGTAGACTAACAGCTAGTGAATACGGTTTCTTTCTTTCAAGTGAGGGAGAAGCAGGAAAACCACTTGGTCTTTGTATTTATTTTTCCTAATCTGAAAATGCTGGTATAATGGAAGGAAATACATTAATTTATTGTTTTGATGAAAATTGTTTGGAAAAGTTTTACAAGTCTGGAGTATAAATGAGATACTTTCCTGTTATAGCCATCAGCTAGTTTTAGTTGTAGTGATTTGTACCTTTCTCAAGGAAGGAGGAAGGCCATACAGTAGAGCTGAACACTCTACCAAATTCAAGAGTCTTATCCATACTTATCAATGTTTGTATTAAGGATTTTGTTTATAAGGGTACTCTGTGTTGGGGAACAGCAAGAATGGTGCTGCTCTGTGAGGAGAGATGAACAGGGAGAGGAGGTGACCCCAGCACCAGTAGTGGTGCCTCACTGATGGGCAGGCATCACAGTGTCTGAGCGAGGCAGGAAGGACTGGGGCCCAAAGACACCCCATGCATGGCAAGGTGATGAATCAGGGCCAGAGGCCACATGGAAAAGGGCAACGAAGTGCAAATGGAGCAAAGTCCAAGGATAGGGCTGGAGACATAGATGCAGTGTGCATATGAGGTCCATCCAAGAGGCAGCAGCCACAGGGATAGCAGCCCTATGATATTTACGAGGTGTGGACTGATGGCTCCTGGTAGAGCTGAAACAGGTTCTTGGACCAATGGGCAAGGGATCAGGAGAGGCCCCAGAAGGACCCTGGAGCACTGTCCTCAGGGTGCTGTTGCTGGACTTATTCTCCAGTCTAACATTGCAGCAGATGCCCAGAGATTATACCAACCTCCATTCCTGGAGATATTGAAAAACTGACTGTATGAAGCTGTGAGCAACTTGATGAGACTTTGAATCTAGCCCTGCTTTGAGCAGGAGGTTGGTCTGGGTGATATCCAGAGACCCCTCCCACCTGAATTATCTGTGATTTTAATGAAGGATCACTCTTATCTTAAGTATCTGAACTGATGGCTAAGTTTCTTGGTACAGGGGCAGAGGGTATATAAGTTGGTATGTTCTTTTCTTTCAGAGTTTAAGGGAGAAGATAGAGAAAGCTTAAGAATGGCCTCATTTTGTCCTGATGGGTAGTAAATTATGGTTGAAAATAGACTTACAGACTCTGAAAATAGTTTCCTACTGTAGTTTAACAGCAATAGAACTACTATAATCTCAACCAGTTACCTTCTAAAAAAATCATGCAGACTTCTACCTCACCTTTTCAGCGATCGGTGCAATTTTGTATAGCAACATGGAGGAAGAACTTGCTTAGCTCTTCACTTTTAACTCATTTTTCAATGTCAGTGTTCAGCCATCATTTTCAGTGCTGGTTATTGTATTTCTTCACAAATCCCTTAACAGAAAACTCAGAGAAAATAAGCCTGCTTGGCATGGCTCATTGCCACCCCATCGTTATCCCCAGGATTAATAGCATTTGTGATAACTGCAATAAATTGGACCATTTCATGTTACCATGGCAGCTAAACTGAAAGTAGTAATTTTTTTTTTTTTCCCTAGGTCAGCCACAGATATTTTACAGGTAGATGATATAAACTAATCTTGGTTTATTATTTTCCTGTATGTTATACTGAAATATCTTTTTCTAAATTTCTCATTCTCTATGATAAGTATATTTGATGTAGGAGCATCCTGATGGAAAAATAGCTGGAAATAGAAAAACTCAAAATTTGAGTGTATCAGTGATTAAATTAATCTGGTATTTTGTCTTAATTTCAAATACCGCAATGAAGAACTCTTATGATGTATGCAATTGGCAACTAACGAAGAAAACTGCCTTCCTTATGTTCCTATAAGAAAAGAATAATTCAGGTAATAATCTAAATTAAAATAATACTGTATTATAAGCTAAAAGAACACTATTTTCTTTCCTCTGTGGACAGCAAATTTCCCCCCCAAAGTTGATGTACATTCTGTATTTTCTTATAGGAAGAGGCATAATCTGCATTTTATTGCTTAATGTGTAATGTAGGTTAAGATTCTGTTAGAAGATGAAGATACTGCTAGCAAAACTTAGACTGGACTAGCTGCAGATTGGTACAGTGCTAATGCTTCCTTTCTGGACAAACGGTTAAGCCAGTTGTGGTGACGTAACTTCAATGGGCAGCAAACTCCACCACACTTCTCCGTCACTCCACCTCTTCAAAAGGACAGTATGGAGAATTGTGGTGGAAAAAAACCTCGTGAACTGGGATAAGTACAGGGACATCACCCCCGTGTTACTGTCATGGGCAAAACAGACACAATATAGGGAGAAAAATATAATTTGTTGCCTACTGCTAACAGACTAGAGCAATGAGAAGTAAAAGCAAACTAAAACCATCTTCCCAACCAGCCACCCTTTTCCACCTCCTTCCAAGGAGAGTAATAGATCATAATGCTTCATCTCACTCCTTCATGGTCACTTTCTGCCCCTGCTGCACTACAGAGTCCCTCCCAAAGGATGCTGTCCCTGTATCCACCCATTCCAATGCTTCAGTTGGGAAGATATCCCAGCACATCTCTGTGATCCCAACTTGATCACAGCACTGCAATTGCACATAGACCTCTAATTCTGCTTTCTCCCTATGCAGTCTTTGTTACTGTACAGACCCTTTACCTGAGCATCCCTTCATGCTGATTTCTGAGAAAAGGCATAAGAGATTCCCCAATCTTCACCAATTTTGGCCAATTTTGGCACTTCCTTATCTGTTTGCATAAGCCTGTGGTGGTCTGTTTTGTTGTTTTCAAGGGATCTCTTGTCTGCATCACTCCGCTAACACATTCCACTACTTCCTCACCTAACTGCAAGTTGTTCATCTCTCTTCCCCATCATTCCTAGCTTAATGCTCTCCTCACCAGGCTGGCCATACTTGTTGGCAAAGATGCTCTTGTGTCCTTTGGTCACAGTTCTTAGCAGCCCTTGACCTGCAGATGAACCAAGTTAAACACAACTGACTGAGTTATTTCTGATCTCATTGAATTCTGACTGGTTACACTGAAAGTTGTGGAGAAAGCAGATCACTTTGCAGAAGTGCATCAAGAGGTATGAGGTACAATTTTTTTATTTACAACAAAAATCAAAGCAGGCGTTGCAGTAGAAGCACAAGCACAAATGACGAGAGAAGTCCAGGATATAACCTACTCTCTGAGTTATTACTTACGTGCCCTATAATTTTTATTTTGCCTGTTGATCTCCCATTATCCTGGAGAAAAA
>JACDJE010000195.1:342612-416946 GCA_016647715.1 Pavo muticus
TTTTTTTTTTTGTCTCAACTGAAAAATGGAGTCCCTGGTGTAGTTTAGAATCTGCCTTGTTCTCAGTTCCTTCATTGGGTTCAGAGCGTGTCTGGTTATTTAGTCGGCTCAAGTCCTTCTCAATCACAGTAAATCCCATTTCTGTTAGACATTTTCATCGATCCATGGGTGCAGTTATCTGAGAATTTACAGCAGCCTTATACTGGAGTTCCTCCTGAAATACAATTATTTTTTTTCTGAAGAGAAATCAAGAAGATTTGGTTTCTTGAAGAAGAATAAAGGATGACTGTGTTGATGGGACTGGACAAGAGGCAAGCTAGGATACAAATGTGGAAGAGGTAGAGAGGAGATGTGTGGCGGTGGAGAGGTAAGGTGGATGTTAAGCGTGGCTTGTATTGCTATGATGAAATCTTAATGGTCTGCGTGCTCATTTTGAGTTAAGTACCTCTGATCTAGTCTTTCTTGGATGGTGATGGGTCTCTGGTGGTAACAGTGCTGCCTAAGTCTATTTGTAAATCTAAAATCTTTTTTTCTGTGCCAAAATTACTGATGTAAATGGATGATAAAGGGCTTGATCAATGATGATCAAGGCCTGGCTTGCCCTTGATCAACTTCCTAGTACCTGGTAGCTTGTCTTATTCTAATCATGGAAAGAACAAAAGTGGTGCAAGGAGATCTCCATGCCTGATGAGATCTGCTATGATCACTGCAGTGACATTTTTATGTTGTCACAGACATAGTTAAAAGTAATTTTAAAATCTTATGCTTGGTATTGAGTCAGTTTCAACTAATTAGTTTTGCACATGATTATATCTCCTTCTTTCATCATATGTTGCTTTCATATAATATTACTGGGGCTCAGGATGTTTACATTTGTTTGAACAGAAGATAAAATGTACAAAAGTTGACTGATAGGAAAAAAGCCCTTCTTTCTTGACACGTTTTCCTATATAAAATTATTTGTTCTTGCCAGCCCTTTTTGTCTCGGAGGTTTTGAGTTCATCATTTTCCCCTCTAACTCACTTCATCAGTGTTTTTGGCTTTTGTTTCCCCCTCCTGCTATAATATTCCTTTTTCAAACACTTCTCCTTGTGTTCATATAGGGACATGTGGAAATGCTCACACAGTTTAAGACCCTCTGGGAACTTTTTAACATCAACAGCCTTCATCTTCCCAGATGTGGCTAAAAGCTTCCATTCTCCCTGTCTGAGCTGCAGCTGTATTTTTCCCCCTGTTGTCAGGGAAAGCGCTAGCCACTGAATGTATGATCTATAGCTTGTTGTGTTGTGAATTTATTTTCCTGTTTGCCTCAGTAGTAAATATTTTTGATAAGAGAGCTACTGTTTTTGAGGCAGAGAGACTGCTATGTGTTGATGATGTTTTTCATGAAGTGTCTTAATAGGTTTTGTTTTACTTTGATTAAGTCAAATACATGCTGCTGCAGTGGGTTTGAATGGCAAATCTTGCCTGGAAACTGTTGCTAAGTAAAACTTCAGTTGCTGTACGATTTTGTTTGGGGTGTCTATCAGTTAAAAAAAAAAAAAAAAAAAACACATGAAGCAGAATCATGGGTGTGGAGGCAAGCAATCTGGGTACAGCAGGCTGAGTACTATGGGGTTGTGTGAACAGCCACTTAAAATTATGCAGTGAGCTCTGGATGTATATGTGAAAGTAAAACTTGTTGCCAGAAATACAACTCAATCATAAAACTAGCCATGTTCATTGTTGTTGTTGCTTTCGGGCTCTTCTGGCTGTTTGCAGCTTCTGCAGCATTTAATGTGATGTTGTCGGGTGCGTGTTGTTGTATGTTATGGCATTTAGTTTTGTTTTGTATTAAGCAAGCCTACTACCAGCTACCTCAGTAAAGCTCATATTTCTTTTGCTTTTCAGAGAAAGCATCCTGATAGACAGGAAAGTGACAGCTACAGGATTAGTGAATAAAAGGCACATCTTAAAACAGTACATTATGTATAGATATTTGTCATATCATAACACGGCAAAAAGGACAATAAATACACATGGAATAAAAGCATAATATAAAGATCCATCATCTATAGGTTATTTGTTCAACTAAAAAGAGGAAAACAGCGTGGAGTGAATGTGAAATCCTTTGTTAAAAGTCCAGCTCTGAAAAGAGACTTTATCCTACTGCCAAGGACAGAAAACCGAGCAAGTGCACTGTAGGTGACTTGCGGCAAACTGTCTGCTTTAAGGAGCTTCTGGGATGGCTGCCTTGACAGTGCTTGATTCAGGAACTATCTCATCTGTAACCTTTGCTATGTGGCAAAGGAATCTAGTTACATTTCCTTTTGAGTGCTTGTCAACTCTGCTTGCCTAACTCCTGACTGTTCCTGAAGACAGCCAGGTGAGAGAGTATGTAATGATCTTGATCTCTCTCAAGAGGCAGCATCTCATTGGGTGTAAACAATTCATCATGCCAAAATTCTTAGCATCTCAAGGAGCCTTTCCCAAGCATTTCTCCTCCTTCCCTGTGCTAGCTCCACGCTGGTTATGGGAAGTCTGGGACTGCGGTAGCCAGTCTCAGGATTGGAAAGAGAAGAAATCTTCAGGATGAATCACAAAGTTATTCTTGTCCTCTTCACTTAAAGGGTTCTGTCTTCCCACTCTCCCGCAGTCAGCTCACCTATAACCCAATTGTCTTCCTTCAACACATCTTCTCCTTTGCAGCTGTTTATTAAATACATAGAGGAAGAATAATCTTGATACCAATATTTGTGTCCAAAGAAAGTTATATGAGCCTGGGCATTCAGTCGTATAACCTTGTTAGTAACTTTCAGCTTATAAATGCATTAATTTGGCCAATCAATTATCTTCAAAAGTTCTTGGTTTTTTTTTTTTCTTTTTCCTGAGATGGGTCATTCTTGCTCAGATTTGTGAGTGTTCTAGGTCATTACGACTTTGGGTTTACAGAGAGATGGTAGAGGTTTAGATTCAGCAGAAGCACAGGACTTCTGATACATTTTTTCTTAAAGATAGCAAAGATCAAAATTATGTAATATGATCCACTCCTTCTAAGCATATGTGAATCCACTGTATGCAACATTTTCATCCATCATCTGAAAGTAATCTCAGTGTTTATAAAGTTTTGGACTGTAGATGATCCTTCAGAGGGAACCTGTTCACTGAGAAACATTTAAGTAAGCCTTGTGTGATTAAAGGTTGATGGTTCTGTCGGCACTTCCGTTTGTTTTATCACTTCAAATCTAATCAGAAAGTAGAGTTACTGATTTTATGTAGGACAATAGACTTGAAAAGTGAGAACTTTTTCACTGACTTGGTGCTTTAACAGGCCTTTATGTGACAAGAAATGGACTCATTCATGGATCACAGAGTTAGTTTTCTGACCAATATCTTCAGTGAGAGAACTTGTCTTCTTGTTTCAATCGTTTTTTAAAGTTAGTTGGCTCATTCCTATGATGTCTGTATGTTCCTTTTCGTATTTATGCATCTTTTGGGAACTGGCTTGGATATTTTTTGTGATATAGGGTGTAGGCATTTAATTGAAGATGGTATTGTAATGTGTAGAGCTAAGATTGCATGGAACTTTTTTCTACATCTCATGACTTGTGATACTTACTGTGACTTTGTGACATCTTTTAACGTCATGATTTTTTAATGTCTCCTTTTATCCCGAGGGATATGGAGTTGTCTGGAAAACACCAACTCTATTTTGCCTAAGAAAAATCAGTTTGGAGTCTTTACTTCCCCAGTCATGCTACTACTTGTTGAATTACTTCTTGGTCCAGCCAAGAAGATGATGGTGTAAGATCTGGTTCCTGACACTCATCAGTTCTTTGCTCTATGTATCACCTATAAAACAGCTAAATCACATGCCAAGGACTTCAGATCAGTATGACTGAGCAGTACTTAGCTTTTTCACTTGTTCACTCTTAAATAATGCTATATTTATTTGATACCTCTACTAAAACATGTGACATGACATTAAAAATGAGCAAGTAAATTCAAACTGATGCTAACTTCATGGATTATGTTTCAGCCATACATGTATTTAAAATATTGACCAAATATTAACACACAACTTACCATTTTGTTCTAGTGCATATTATAGAAGCATATTTCAGCAGGGTCCTAGTGAGAGTGTTAATTGATTATAATTTGGATTTAATGAAATCACCAGTAGCAGTGCATTAGAAGGAAATCATGAGCTAGAGACAGTAAAAAAAAGTAAATATATATATATGTATGGAATGCTTGCAGAATAATTAATTAAGTAAATTAATTGCTCATGAGACCATGTTCTACCAAGGCCAACAGTGTCTTTTTTGAGAATTTGGATTGCCCTGGATACCTGTGGAGGTTTTGCGTTTGTTTTCAATAGTTTGGATTATATCTACGATGAGGTAGATGGGGTGATAAATCCAGATTTCTAAGATTCATGCACAGGGCTTTGCACAATATTGTATAATAAACAAGTGTACTATCAATCTCATAAAATTTGCATTGGGGAAAAAAGATATCTCTGCCTGTTTCAATTGATGCCCTTGTAGCAATAGGAACATGATGCAGATGAATCATTTATGGCTAGAATCTGGGTTGATTGCTTGGTGATCATTTCAGAATTCAAGTATTTTTCCTCTTTTTCTCTCTTTCCTTTTTATTTTTTTTTAACTAGCCTGAATACATGAATAAATGGTTAGCTTGAATTTGTGCTTGAATTTGAGCCAAAATATATTTTGTCTGCACATATGCCAATATTGAATTTTATCATCAAACATATAATTCATAATTTTCACTGTTGGTGGTTTGCAGCATAAGTAGAATGAGTTATTAAATCCAAATAGGAGTAATCAAAATGTCATGCAACTTATGAAGGGGTCCATATGTAGAGTTTGTTTTTCTACTACAAAGCAGGATTTTGAAATGTTTGTAGAAGCTGGCATTTTGAAGGCTTGTATTTCCGTAATTGTGATTTGTTTCTTCTTTTACCAGGCATTTTACAAGCATAAAATCTAGATGTATAGTTTAGGAAAATATTAGCACACAAAATCCAGCATGTTCAATCTGCTACTTCCCTAGAACCTCTGCTATTTAGGTATAGCTAAAACATGTTCTAAAAGAAATTATCAGCATTCTTTTGATTCTACATTGCTACCTTGCATGCTTATAATTCTGTAGATTAAAGAATGTGAGGGAGATTTTTCTGATAAAAATTGTGAAAGCTTTGACTTCTCCTGTCATGCTGTGAAGTGACCCATGCCAATTAATCATTTAATGAAACTTGTATTTTTATTAAAAATCTAAAGCTGCATTCCAAGAAGACTATCTTGATTTCAGATGCTATGTTTTGACTTTAGGAGAGAAACAATGTTGATAGCACACTGATGTTTTAGTTGTTGGCTGAGCAGGGCTGTACAGAGCCAAGGACATTCTAGCTTCTTGTACTGTCCTGACAGCGATGGAGGTTGAGTGGGGCGCAGGGAGTTAGGAGGACGTAGAACCAGGACAGCTGGCCAAAGGAATATTCCATACAGGGTGGAGTTGGTCGGGTGGGTAGCTGCTGTTTGAGGACTGGTTGAACATCGGTCAGCAGTTGGTGAGCAATTGCTAGTGCATCACTTGTTCTGTATGTATGTACATATATATATAGTTATCATAATTATTATCCTTTTTCCCTCTTCCTTTTCTCTACCTTAGTAAATAGTTTTCATCTCAACCCATGAGTTCTACTTTGACTTTTTTCTGATTAATTCCCCCGTCCCACTCAGGGAGAGGCAGGGGAGTGAGGGAGGAGTGAGCAGATGACTGTGTGGTGCTTAGCTACCTGCCAGGTTACACCAAAACAAGGACTTAAACAATGTCTGGTAGATAGGCAAATCTGGTCTATTCACCTATGCTTTGTGTACTGCTAGTGTGGGGGTCACAGGCCTTCAGCTGGCTTGGTAAGTCACTCTATTTAGAAATCTTCCTCTACCAAACTTGGTGTTATAAAATTCTGACTCTTAGTTCTACCAAAGAGGAAAACAAAACAAAACAAAAATTCCTCTAAGTTTTTTGCTAATATCCATTTAGTTTTCCCATAGAACAAGTTCAACTATTCTTAATTCTACTCTTGCAGAATTAGACAATTTTCTGTGTTGTGTTACATGGAATTTAATGCTCAAAAGTAGAAGAAAACCATTGCATTTCAAAAATCAATATTTCTAGTAAACATTTCAAGAAATGTGAGATGAAAATTCAAGTAAAAGTGATTTGCATTACGTGTAATTTACATACCCAGCAAAGTGTATATTAAGTGGCTAACAAATGCAAAGGATTCTGGTAATTTAAGGTACTACGTTAATCCTTTGAGAAGGTTATATAAAATAAGTATCTTCCTAATGTTCCAACCTTTGATTTAGCTAAATAGTGAATAACTGAACCATGAAAGCAGGGCAAGAAGCAATAACATTGGATGACCTTGCTAATGGAGTAAACAGAATGGCTGTGAGATTGTCCCTGTCTGATGATGTTATTCACAGTAACATCCAGAGAGACAGAAACTGTGATTTGCTCATTTTTTACTGAGCGTTTTACAAACCTATAATCAAGTTATGTAGTTAAGGAAAATGCTAGAACAGGAAAGTGCAGCATATTCAGTTTGCCACCTCTCTAAAACTTCCACTATCTAAGTATAACAGTTTTGGAAGACTTCGGCCAAATTCAATTATTCATCTCCGTCTCCAAATTGCATTTAGTTTAGTTTTTCCTCACTAATGAAATAACCTGATTACTCTGAGGACAAATTATCATTTTACCAGTTCAATGGGAATCTAGGTGACATACCAATTTGGCCTTGGTCATGACACCTGACCTTTACACGGTGAAATATCAGTGGGATAATTAATGTTATGATCTCTTGCTTCGTACTCTAATAAGCTTGAACTCTTTAAGTTTCTGCCAAGCTCCACTACATTTACTGAGTTGGTAGGTGGCCTCACAAACACAGAAAGATTTGAGATAATAGTACTGATGCTACTTGGCCTACCCATCTATTTGCATCTCTCCTGGAAGGAGTTAAACATAACCGTTTCTGGTTGTCTTTGCTGACTATTTTCACTATATCCCAAAAGGCTGTGACTAATAGCTATTTGCCTTAAGTTGATCCAACCTCATTAAAAATGTCTTGAGGGCTTAAAAGGTGGAGGTGGGATTTCTTTCTTTTGATGACTGGGCTGAAGGGAGCTTGCGGTGATTTCAAGGGAGATAACAGTACAGCTTCAGTGCAAGTTCTTAGAACGCAAGCAATTAAAGGAAGCTGAAGGGAAAAAATCTGTTTTGACACACATCTAGCCTGAACATTTGTCACTAGCATGTGTTATACAATGAACAGAAGACAACCTCAGCTTGTATTGATAAAAAGAACTTGTTGGAAATGGAAAAACAGCAATGAGTTTTACTTCTAGAAGGTAAAATAGTGTAGGAGATGCCTGTTAAAAAAAAAAAAAAGAAAAAAACAAAAAACAAGCTGGGCAAAAGACAAAGTTTTCTGCCCAAACGCCTGAATGTTAACAGTGGAGTTAGCAGCATATATTGACCAATGCAATTGGTTCACTACATTTGCTGGTGTTTGGATTCCAGGTCTCGGTAGATTATGATGGTACTTTTTTTGATCAGTGTTATCTATTATATTTGAATGGGAAGCAGGAGATTTGCAAAGTGCATTTTCAAAGGACAAGGTACATCATTTTTGTATTTGGAAAGGGTTTGGTTATATCTTGATTGAAGGAATCAAAACTTATGGTGGTGCTTTTTAACTCCTATTTCTTCCTACTGTACATCACTGAGATAAGTTTACAGTAATGCAAGAGGAAAAGTACACTTTGACAAAGCATGTAGTCATCTCATTGTATTCAGCAGTGCAGAACAAACTGAAATGTGGGGTGGTTTTTTTTTTTTGCTTACTTGATTTTTCTTTGCTGTTTATTTGCTTGTTTTCTTACAGAAACACTTACATACCTTCTTTTGCTGGCAGTAAGATACCGTTGTAAGCCAGGGTGCATCACTAGTATAAATACTTGAATTTTATGCTATAAGATATAAAAACTATTTTTCTCAGAAAGTGACTCATCCTTCCTAGATGGATGCACAGTTTTTCAGCACTGACAATAGTGCATATGCTTGGAATTAGATTCCTTGTCTCAGTGCAAGACACCAAGTCAAATAACTAGTGCAATAAGAATTAAAGACTTGAATGTACTATGACATTAGCATAAGATAAAATTGTCTAGGGAAAAAAAAATGTTTTGCCAAATAAGACTCTTCAAAGGCTGAGTAACAATGTGGAAGGAAAAACAACTGCGCCTATTGCAGAGACTTTAGATGTTTCTGGTGAAGAATTCCTTTTTACAAATTAGAAAGCATGATTTGTTATGCTTCACATACTTTTGAATTCAGCATTAGTTCATGATTCAGTATAGCTGACTGCAACAAAGGGTATGATGTTGTTGTAAGTACCAGAAGAAAAATGTTTTCTTATGTTTTTGTATTTGTTATTTTGAGCTATTTTTTTTTCCTGGGACACACTGATCTGTGAATTCCAATATACTAGATAGGAGACTGCACTTGTAAACCAAAGACTGTTATTAATAGTAGTATTTTTCTCTTGAGTGGCAGGTTCTTATGCAATGAAACTTAGCTTTCATTCTGAAGAACTTCAGCTGCACTTGAAATGTGACAATTCTATCCAACTGTGGACAGGTCTAGAAAAAGGATGCTCCAAATTCAAAGGTGTCTTTACCACAATTCAAAATTGTAGAAACAAAATACAGAACATAAACAATTCCTATTTATTCACCTGAAATGTTCAGCAGTGTGAAAGTGGCTTTAGCAGAGAGCTGAAGGAAAAGCCGTTCCTTTCAACTACCACCACCACTCCACGCTCATGATCCTGTGACAACAGTGATATAGTTAATTGTGCTCTCTTCCTGAAAAGTTACTTTAAAATTGCCAGAGGACCATCTAGATGGCCTTCAGAGGTCCCTTCCAACTCTAAGGATTCTTTGATTCTGTGATCTAGACTGCCAGAGTCACCAGTCTAATGGGAAATCTGGAGTAACCTCCTGTTTCCCTGCAAAATCATAGAATCAGAGAATGGCTTGGGTTGCAAGGGACCTCAATGATCATCAAGCTCCAACCCCACTGCCACAGGACAGGGCCACCAAGCTCTATATCTAATACTAGACCAGGCTGCCCAGGGCCCCAACCAACATGGCCTTGAACACCTCCAGGGACGGGGCATCCACAACCTCTCTGGGCAGCCTGTTCCAGCACCTCACCACTCTCATAGTAAAGAACTTCCTCCTGACGTCCAACCTAAATCTTCCCTCCCTTAACTTAAAACCATTTCCCCTCGTCCTGCCATTATCTACCCTTGTAAAGAGTTGACTCCCCTCCTGTTTGTAGGCTCCATTAAGGTACTGAAAGGCTGCAATTAGGTCAGCCTTCTCTTCTCCAGGCTGAACAAGCCGAGCTCCCTCAGCCTGTCTTCATAGGGGAGGTGCTCCAGCCTTCTGATCATCTTTGTGGCCCTCCTCTGGACCCTCTCCAACAGCTCCCAAAATGGAGGAAGAGTAGGAAGAACAGAGAGCCAAGGTCTCTGGGGTGTGAGTGGGGTTTATTAATCTGTTGGGCAGAATCATTCCACCTTTTGGGAGAGGGAAGTCAGCACAAGTTCCTCACAAAGAGAGCTTTGGAAGACAGTGCTGTGTTCCTCTGTTAAGAGAAGGAAAAGTTATATTTTTGTAATCTGTATCTCCCAATGGAGAGGGTCACTGTATGTTTTTTTTCTTTACACGTCTTCAATTATATACCACACAGAAGATTACAGATGGAGACCTGTTGCTGAAGTTGTTCATTATTTCAGTTGCTGGCATTAAATGGGGATTAATTCTGAAGCTGTGTAGTTTATCTTTAAAAAAACAAACAAACAAAACAACAACAACAACAAAAAACAAAGAAAGAGATAAGTTACTTTGCAAGCTTATTTTCTGATATCAAATGTTCCAAACTTCTCTGCAGGATTATTTCTGCTTACAGAGGATCCCTGCTAGGACAGGACCTGTGTAAAAGAAGGCAACTGACACTATGCTGACAAATGGCAGTTCAGTATACCCTGATGCTCTGTAGGCTGCAGGTATGCTGAATACTACAGTGTTTTGATATACCAATTTTTAACAAAATAAAGGCAAAAAATATATATATCTTTAAAAAAGAATTTTGAAAAATAGAGAAATATAGCAGATATTAGTGACCATTAAAGAAAAAAAACAGATTTTTTTTTGCCTAACATTTTATATGCATCTCCCCCCAAATACACGTGTGTGTAAAAAAAAAAAAAAAAAAAAAAAAAAAAAAGTATATATATATATTCATATGCCATTCTCTTGAGAGAAAATCATTGCAGTATTGAAGCTGAATATTCAGGAAAATTAATCTGTATAATAATGTAGGGAGTAAATCTGTTTAATGCTTTTCTTTATTTCTCCACCACTGCCCATGTTCTAAGGTACAGAAAAGAGCATTAATCTGTAGGAAACAGAGAAAGTAGACAGACTTTTTAGACCTGCAGACTTGTAGAAAGGGAAATTTGCCATTTTGAGGTTCATAATACAGCTCCTTTGAAAGGAGCTTAAGAACAAGCGAAGTGCTAGAAATGTGTTTTCATGGAAATAGTGAACAAAGAAGTCAAGGTAAATTATGTTGAAGGTTCTAAGCAAAGCTGTAAAGAGAGAGAGAGAGAAAGAAATCATTATGTGGTAAGCAAAAGTCTTCTTCGAGAGACAAAGTAACGTGATTTTTTTTTTTTTTAATAGAAATATACAAAATATAGAAATTTAGCAGAGTCTCATCAAGTAATGCTGATCCTCTGAGCATGATGAGATTGATAATTCAGAGATGTGCTGCTGTGTCAGAATGTCAGCTGCATCAGCATGTTGCCATGGAGGAAGGGCATTCACAGAGTACAATTGAAAAACCAACATAAAACCAACAACAAACATTTCTGTTGACTTCCAGTGGTGTGAAACTATAGCAACTTTGGAACATGATACCAGGTGTGGGTGGCATTCATCTTTTCCACGTGCTGCCTTCTTTCTGTGCAGAGGCTGAAATAAAGAAAATTTTAGCTGAGATGCTAAGAGCATAGAGAAGAGGCACTTTAATGTCCTTCTCTTCTAATAGGAATCCTGCTACTGGGCTTAGAGCTTCCTCTTCATGTAGACTTGGTGGGTTTGGAACAACTTGAACTCTAGCCTTATGCTACTCCATTTAAACTCTTCTCTAGTGACTACAGTAGGGTTTGAAACTACCGTTTCAATCTTGCTGATGTTTTTGAATATATAACCTCAAATATATGCGGCATGTGAATGAGTTCTATAGCTTCAGGATATAATTTGCCCTCCATTTTCAGTATTCTTTCTCCCTTCTGCTACTTGTAAGTAACAGAAAAAAAAATCCTTCTAACACTTACAGTCTCCTTATCTTTTTCTGGAACTGATTTCAGTTACCAGAGTGTAAAGAACAGATGCCACTGTTGACTTGTGGTTTGAGTTCTGTTGGGAGAGAGAAGGAGGAGGGGTACTCTGGCATTTTCGTAAAACAGTTTCTGAGTTCATTCCATAAAGAATTTTTTCCTACTCCTTGTAGGATTCAGCACCACTGAGAGGTGCCATCCATGAATTTTCAGTGGTTTTTCCCATGTGTTTGCCATATGTTGTTTATTTATTAACAGTAATTAAACAGTGATGAAAATGACCCAGGAAAGGCAAGCATCCTACTAAAAATCCATGAATAAATTGAATTGTTTTTTTTTTGTTTCTAAAAAGAATATCAACTTGCTTTGAAATGGCTCTTTGTCTAGGGATCTTAAAGCTCATCAAATACAAATGGAACTGAAGGACAGACACATGGACAAAATTACTCTCACTGTGTACAAGTAAAATTCTAAAAACTCATCTCTATAGTCATCAATCCATGCAACCTTCCACAATAAGCTTAATGAATAAAGATGGTTCTTAGAAACCTTGGAGGGGTAGATAGTAAACACTCTGCTTTTTTTTTTTCTTCTATATACTCCTTCACATGTTCTGGAAGGGTCTCTGCCTGTGAGATGCATTGAAATCTTGTTTTACTGTTCTGGATCTCTACTGGGATTGGCACTGAGGTTGCCAGCACTAATTGTGATGGGTTTTTGTTTGTGACCTGGATACCCGCCCACTAGGAAATGAATTGGAACAGCTCAGTCTTTTAGGGATTAAACTGAGGGAGAAAAACAATCTGTCAGTTTCAATCAATGCACAATTCACATTTTTGCCCGTGTTGCCTTGTACAAGAATTAATTTTCTGAAGTCCAGATTCTGAATTCATTGAGAATAACATCTGAGGATGTGAATGGGAGGAAAGACTGTATTTCTGAACATCACCAGCAGAGAAATGTGACTGCATCAGTGCAAGGTAACACAAAATAATTTAAAGGGCTGCTCCCAGAAGGCTTTCCTGTAGAGAAAACCATTTGCCAGAGACTTGACAGACCTGAAGTCCATGGGCCTAAAGGATATCATTTAAGAACAGCACTATGTCTTATACTTGATGGTTTTTTTCTTCCTTTCTTTCATTTTTTTTTTTTAAACGAAGAGCCTGGCTTATCTTTTGGAAAATATCTGTTTCTGCAGATTATTCACAACGTTTGCTTTTAACTAAGCAAATGTTAGATGGAAGATTGAATATTTTAGTATCTTTATTTGTCCTTGTTTTGCTTTTTTTGTTACTGTTGTTCTCCTTTGCTCCTCTGTGTGAAAATGCATGTTTGGAAAGATGCTTATTTTAGCGGACATTTTGCAGATCATCTTCTGGTGTTTTATGAGCCACCAGCAGACCATGAACTAAGAGCTGAAAAACAATGTAATGTACTGGGCTGGAGCTCTCTCCATGTTTTACCAAGCAGAGCAGCAGGACAAAATTTTTGGCTTGATGTCCACAACTGGAGAGGAACACAGGGAGAGATTTAGCTGACCTTATCTGTTAATGTGCCATGCGACCTAATTTTGTGACTAGTAGGTAATGGCCAGTTTATTCCCTGCACAAGCTGAGGTATCTGGTGCATAGGCTGAGGTGTGTACTGGAAGGTACGTGCCCTGTTCCGTGCAACGTCGTGGCCTTCGATCCAAAAGTAGTGAGCATTGTTTTATAGTTATCATTTCACATATCTGGTTGATTTTTTTTCATTAGAGTATTCATGTTTTTTCTTCCATCATGTTTCCCCACTACATAAATGAACCTAAAGCTTCACATTTTTCTTGTGGTATTTTTTTTTTGCCCACCTCTATTCACAAAACAGGGTCAGCCATGAGAGAATTCAATTGTTAGTAACAGCCTACTGCTTAGCGTTGTTTTTTTGTTGTTTGCTTGTTTGTTTTTCTTTTCAGACCCACTTCTGTTTTCCAGTGTCTTTTTGGAAGGATAATGTTTTGTGCTTCTTCCAAAAATTCTTTTGCCGTTGACCTCTAGTGAACACCACCAATTTTACTTTGGCATTTCCCTAGTAGTGAAAAGAAACTTTGTGCAAAAAAAGACTTCTCTCAAAAAATAAATTATTGTAATTAAGAAAGTCACATTATAAAAGAGTTGTCCAGCTCTAGCAGCCAGTGAATGCTGAAATATCTGTGAAGTATTACCTCAGAATGGTGCTGTTTGCTATGACTTGTTATTAGTCTCACAGATGAGATGAAAGGCTTGCAGATAAATCTAGATTTTAATTGACACCAGCATTATTTATAGAGGTAGAAAATAACCTGCCTGGTAAAGTCTGCAGATATGATGGACAAGGAAGAAAGTATTAATTTTGATAAAGTATGGACGATTAAAGGACTATCTGCAGGTTGGGTGAGAAGCTGTGAGCTGAATTGCAATCTGACAGACTAAGCCAGTTTGAACAGTTTCACGTGCTTAACATCCACTGTTCTGGCATAAAATAACGTGAAAATTATTTCAGAAGTGTGGAATGTGGGGTTACGTAGCTGTATGAGATTTTATAAGAGAAATGAGATTTTTTAAGTCCTCTTGTTCTAGTAAATTTTGAGCTCGCTGGCCATTTTCAGACAAGTTTCACTGAAGACTGTCAGTCTTAAAACAAACAAACAAAAAACCAAAATAAAATGCCATAAATTTTATGAAAACAAGTCATTTGATTGAGTAAAATGAAGCTGCAGAATGAGCTCATTTGGTGTCAAACATCAGGGAATCAAGGGAGGAGAAAATAATTACTACTTTTGCAGGAAAGTCTTCACACATGAAAATAATCTACAGGAAACCAGACTTGTCTTATTTGTGAAATTACTTGTTTTTCTGGAGACACTGTAGTTTGGCGCTGCTTTAAATGAACTTTTCATTTTATTTACTTGTGTTTAATTTTTTTTTCAAGGGTGTATAATTTAGTGGATGAGAGTGGAAGTCATGTCAACCATGAGATATGCCCCATGTCCTCTAATTTCAGAGAACTCAGAATTGTATTTCTAGGCTGTCCAATAACAGAAGGAGCCAACTACTACTATAGGTTTCATGGCTTCATGCCAACCCATTAAAATAGCTTTGTGTGCACAAATGATTAGCCTTCTTCATCATTTAATATGAAACATCCTTTTTCCAGGCAGTATATTTCTAACACAAAACAGTAGGGGTTTAGATTTCTGGCTCCAGCCACTGTGATAAGAATCAAGCAGTAAAATCTCTGCTCCTTGCTTTGGAACTATTCTTTGCTTATTCTATTTTCTCAGTGTCAGATGAGTGCTCAAATACTTAGTCATCATTACCCAGTTCTCCACTACAGACAGTCAAACAAAGAGGATGTATCAAGAGTTGGAAAACATCTGTTAACAGTACAGAGATTTCAATTTATTTATCAAGTCCTTCTTCATTTATTGCCATAGAAGTCATGATTGTCTAAAATGGCTCTTTTTCCACATGAAAGATAACAGAACATTTGCAATTTAACCCAGCAAACACCTGTGTATGTGGCAGAAGCAGTTGCAAGAAGGTCTGCGTGATCGTAGGGTGGTTCAGAGCCGATGGCAGAAAGTCTCAAAGAAAATTATTGTATTCATTTTCCTCTCAGATTAGCACATGCTAATCATTCCTTTTCAGTGCAGCAGGTTTACAGAGGCAGGTAAATGGAACTGTGGAGAATTCAGTCTGGTAGCAGAATCACAAAAAGTACCCAGTAGTCTTGGACATTAGTACAGAGCCTTACATTAAGACACTGATGCAGCATGAATTTAGGGGTGTGGCCCTGCAGCTGCTAAAGTTTGAGATGAACAGGCACACTCTCATTCTCTCTTCTTGACTTCTGGGTGGAGATGGCTTTTTATTTGCTTGCGCAGTTTGGATGAATGATTAGTAGTATAGTGACCTTTTTTGGCCATAGTTTATTCTGTTCTTAAAGATCTCTTTCTGCGATGGGTATGCAGAAAAATTAGTGCTGGCCGATGCTTGTTCATGTTCATAATAGCTGTCCTACCCATTTTAGAAAGGGAAGAATTGTACACCATGCAAAAAAGCACCATCTCATTGCCCTCAACTCTTCAATACAACACGTTTGAAATGACTCACTGACACTTCTAGCACTTGGATAATTACAGTGTATTTGATTTTACTCACAAACAGAGCATTCATAGTGGTAGCACACGAAATGGTGGAAATCTAGTGTGGATCCAGAACCATTCCTAATAACAGGCGTTTGGAAAGTCTCACTCTTTATGGCTAAAAATCTTGCGATTCTCTAAAGGAGAAACTAAAAATGTACAGCTCTCTAGCAAGTATATCTTTTACTGCCCTCTCCTGCTACCTTTCTAGGCAGAAAATGTGGAAGAAATTACCATGTAACAGTTGTCGTTCACCAAACGACCCAAAAAGCTAAGCTGGAGCTAGCGGAAAGTTGAAGTAGTTGACTGCTCTGTGGATGGACTTAATAAGGTATCTGGAAGGAAGGCATAAGCCACGCAGACAAATTGCTCTTAGGAATTTCTATCCTGAAGCAACAATGTTAGCACAAAGGACAAGCTTTTCGATAACAATCTGTGAATGTCCCTGACTGTGTGAGAGCTGGAACTGACTTGAACTAAGTATTTATAGACTGTTTAGCTAATCTTAAAACATGGTTGCTAGTCACTGCTGTGATTAAAATAAATACCATACAGAAAACTCAATGGACAAAGAGATGTAACTGAGGTACACTTAATTAAGATGGATTAAACTCTTCCCACAAGTTTATCAGTTTATGCTCAATGAGATGGAACTGAATGTAATTAGCTAAATATCATCAATAAAATTACTTTTCTTCTCAGTTAGGAATATATTCTACTGAGAGCAATAATGGCTTAGCTGTTCAAGAAACCATATGAATGTAGCTTTGAGACCACTAATGATGCTTTAGGTGTTGGAGGATTGGACTCCTGTTCAGAAAGTTCTCAAAGGTTTAGAGATTAGCCCATGAGAAAAATCTATTTTCCTAGCTTTTCTTTCACTGCTTTTACCATGGATATGTACATGAGATGCTTTGATCAAAGGATTAAATTAAATACTTAGAGGTTAATTCTCTCATCTTTACTGAAGTAGTCAACTTGATTTATTGCTTTTGGCTTATACAGATAACAATTCTCTCTAGAACTAACATTGTCTCAACAGGTGGTCACATAATTAAACTGGATTTTTTATTGCAATTAAGCACTCCATATAAAGCATTAACTTTCTCTTGTTTGCCAGGAATCATTCATATTTTAAAGCCACGTATGAGATCAGTAAATGCATTGGTGGGAGTGAAATGGCTTAGGAATGGTGGAGTGAAGTTTAATTCTTTGGAGAGTACGTCCTCTGCACATGGGCAGTACAGATTCTCACACCAAAGTCTTAATGTCAGTTCCCTCAACACTCCATCCTCCCTCTCCTTTTGCTGAGGTGGTGTTTCTATTGCACAGACAAAATCTGTTGGCACTACATCTTCCACTGCATTGTTATACCCTCAAAAGTAAAAGTGATGAGTGGCTATTCACACTTGCAGTGACTGTGATGGGAAAAAAACACTGTGTTATGAACTGTGTGAGCATGCATGGGTATCGTCTTAGTGCACGATATCAGATTTCATGGACAAGCTCTCAAGTAAAACCAAGTAGTACGGGGAAAGAAGAATCACCATCTACAAGAGGTGCCTCTGACTGAATAATTGAAATTATGGAAAACACTCCTGGGCCACCTTAGGTGTGTTGTAACCTGAGGCAGTTTACCAACAGTACACAGATACACTTCAAATAGCTTCCTGAGATGCTGTGTTCGTGTGCCCTAAAAGTAGCGGTAGGTTCATGCTTTACTTTTTTTTGTGGCAAAAATATGCATGGTATTTTAATACTGCATGTCCAGAGAAGCGCAATGAAGCTGATGAGGGATCTGGAGGAAAGCCTTATGGGGAGCAGCTGAGGGAGCTGGGATTGTTCAGTCTGGAGAAGGGGAGGCTCAGGGGGGACCTTATCTCTCTCTCCATCTGCCTGGAAGGTGGTGTGGAGAGGTGAAGGTTGGCCTCTTCTTTCAGGGAACAGTTCTAGCCTTAAGTTGTGCCAGGGAAGGTTCAGGTTGGATAGTAGGAAAAATTTGTTCTCTGAAGGAGTGGTGAGGTATTGGAACAGTATGCCCAGGGAAGGGCTGGTGTGTCCCTGGAGGATTTTCAAGGACTGTGTGGATGTGGGACTGAGGAACATGATTTAGTGGGCATGGTGGGGGTGGGTTGACAGTTGGACTGGGTGGATCTTGGTGGTCAACCCAGCCTTAATGTTTCGATGATAATAAGCCTTCCTTTCTAACACTGCAGCTCTTAACATCTTACCTGAAGATAGTTGTCTTTTTCTAGAGAGATGGAGAAATATTTTATGGGCATGTGCATGGGATGCTTCTGAACTGATGGTAATGGTGCAGAGCAGTTAGTGTGTCTGACGAGCTGCAGAGGGGGAGAGATTTCTATGAGCAAAATGTATAGAAGCTTATTATATCTGACCTGCTTGTCCTGGATCTGCTTTATGACCAGTGAAGAGAAACAAACACTTTGTGGTGTCATTTATCTCATCTTAAAAAAAAAAGCAATCTGTCTAAACTGGCAATTTCAGACAGGAAAATGATAATTTTAGTCAGGCAATTAGGCCCTCTAGTCCTTATTTCTCACTTGATTATAAACAGAGTCCAAGGTGACAAGATCACCTGCTGACATCTTGACTGTAAATTTCTAAAGTTAAGTGAAATCAATCCAACACCTTCAACCTTTGAAGTAAATGGGACATGAGTCCCCTTTTGGCCGTAAACATAATTTTGTTGCTGTTCTTGACCCTTTGGACATTAACAGCTAGACTCCTTTTCTTCTTCCTTCCACTCTGATATGTACACTCAAGATTAGCCAACGGATTAAAAACCAAGCAAGTTCTGATAGCAGTCAGCCTTTCCACTGACTTCTCTGAGCACTGGACCTTTCCCATAGAATGTTAAATTTTTGTATTTATAGGAGGCTGTGCAGTTTTTATTGTTGTTGTTTTGTTTTGTTTTGAATAAATGGATTATCTTATGCCCTGGAAACATTTTGGAATGATAAGGATTTGAGGGCGCTGGTTTTGCCTTGGTGATTGGCAGGTATTTGTGTAACCTTAACCTGTCCTGATGGCTGGGGATCAGGGAGCATCAAATGGTTCTGGATGCAGCCAAAGCAATGCGTGCTGCTGAAGTTCAGATTCGTGTCTGACTTCTGAGTCTCTGAGACCTGAACGAACCCGCCACGTTTCTGTGGATTGCCAGGTCTCTAATGGTCTTGAGATCATGCTGCACCTTTTACCCTGCTGAGCTCTTTGCTCAGCTGCCTTTATTTTGTAGTCAGTCCTCAAAAAATACACATCACTGAGAGAGAGCTTCAGATGCGCAAACAGATGGGCATGCTTGAGGATGCATAAGCCCTTTTTTTTCACCGAGAAGCCAGGTTAGTTGTTACTGCATTCTCTCTCATTTTTTTTTACTCGAGGAGGATAAACAGCAAAAAATGCAAAAGTGCAGTAAATGTGATCACAAGTGCGACGCAATGGCACAGTACTGCGCCTGCTTTTTGAATGCGACCCTGCGGTGTGTGTGTCCCTGGAACGTTCTGCTGGCTGTTTGCGGTTGCCACCTGCTGGTAAAAGTACTGCATGGCTTGTTTCTCCTGGAAGAGGACAGAAGTACCTAAGTACGATTTTTTTAATATATATTTTTTTCTGATCAGATTATTTCATTTTTTCCTGGATTTTTATTTTTTAGGTATGGCTATATTAATTGTTATTTCCGAATAAAATATTGCTGTGTTCTACTGGATTTCACAGATTATGTAAATCTCCAAATATTCCAAGAATTACACTTAAGTTATTATGCAAATTTCCACTGCCGGTTCCCACTTCTTGCAGGCTTTTTAAGAACTATAACAAAGAGGACCCACATTTTGCATTCCCATTAAAAGCAAAAGGTTTCTGATTGCCTGCAGTGGGTTTGGAGAGCTCATTTTGAAATACATTTCAAAAACTGGTAGGACAAAAAACCATTTTTGTTCACAGAGCTAAAGCCACCATGCAAAGACAGCATACACTGTGCAGCCTTTGTTTTGTCCAAGGAAGATGCTGTTCTTTTTAATTTATCTAGTGGGTGGCAACGCTGCTTGTGATTGACGGGTTGGAACTAGCTGAGCTTTGAGGTCCCCTACAACCTAAGCCGCTCTGTGATCCTGTTTTTTCAATGAACCCCACTCTGGAGCTTGATGGAGATCAGAGCTTGTGGGTTTCATCCTGGAATCAGTGTGACTGCTGACCAGCTAAGATTGTTTCTTTCCCAAGCTCAAACACAAAAATTCTGGTGCTTTGCAAACTGTCATGCTGTTAGCACTGCAGTAGCAGCAGTCTTCTCCCAGAAAGGTGTGAGTGCACCATGGAAGATGCTGGTCATGCGTTGTCCATCTTCAGTCACTGCTGCCAGTCACCATCAACCCACCAGTGGGTGCAGGTCAGCTTTGAAGCCCAGCAGCCCGATGCTGAGGGCAATGATGGTGGTGGAACTCGGTGGCTCTCCACTAGCCCCACAAGTAAGGGGGCCTCCAGGGATCATGTTGATTTTTAAGTAAGTGATTACTCCTAAGTCATGGCTGAGCCTTGACAGCCTTTTTCAGGAACTAATCTCATTGTCTTCTGCATAATCACATAAGATGTACTTTCACGCAGTGCAATAATTATCAGCTATCTCCTGGTAATTAATAATTTAAAAGCCCATGCAATGTGTGCTGTTTGCTACTTTAGCAGAGATTTGATGGTATGGTAAGTGAGAACTTGGTACTGGGGAGGTTTGTAACCTCCAGTGGCTACCACAGGGATGGGGGCACTGTTCACTCACGGCAGGACCTTCAGGATGGGCTGGGAAAGAACTTGCCATTGAGGGGTGGTTTTATGGTCATGAAGTCTGTGCTGCCTGGTCCTGCTCTGTGCTGTTCCATGTGCCCCTAAAAATTAATATTCAGCTGGAGCTGTATGGGCTTATGGGGGCATTTCTATAAGGCCACTCACAGAACATGGGAAATGGTTTAGTCATGGGAATAGTAGATTGGGTTGAAGGTTGAACTTGATAATCTGGAAGGTCTTCTTCAAACTAGATGCGATTCTGTTCTATGGTTCTCCACATGGATGAGAGGTTGGCACAGGGTTCTCACTGCTCTATTTTTGGGACATCCCTCCAGTTTGTGAAAGGGCTGTTTCCTGCCTCTCTCCCCACATCCTTAGTGGAAGTATGTGGGGATTGAAGGCAGGCAAGTCTCTCCTTGGCCTTCAGCAGTATTTCTTTCAATGCACTACAAAAAACATCTATTCCTTTCCCCGACAAAAAATTAAAAAAAATCACTTGAGTTTCATCCAGAGTTGCTGTTGTTAAGGCCTGCCCAGCCCTTTGTCTGATAGAATGGTTCTTGCAGTTATTTATAGCTGTCAGGCTCTGACCAATCCGGATGAGATTTTTCATGTTTAGTAGGAGTCTTAGATGAATTTTTATGGACACTTTTGCCTATTCCCTTTTATTTATTTATTTATTTTTTTTTGAGAGAGAGAGAAAGAGAGAGAAGAGCAAAGGAATACACTTTGCTCATGTTTCAAACAAACAAAAAATCCTTTTCTTGTATTGCTTCTATTTAGTTCCGATGCTTAAAATTCTTAATTTGGATTTTCTTCTGACAAAGAAAGATGCATTAAGATCCCTTTGAAAATATGCCCGTATTGGGCGAGTGAAGCAGCCTTGAAAAGGGCAATTTGCTCCAGAACAGCAAAAATTTTCTGAAGGTTAAAAGGATGCAATCATAAATATTTGTGAATCTTCCCTCTTGAGGAGAGTGAAGCAGTGATGATGAGGCAAAGGTCTGGGGACAGATATGAGGACAAACTAGTGAAGACAGGAAGAAGAAGGGGTCAAACACACTAAGAATCATCAGGACTGAAGATTGTGCATGTCTATGCTAATAATGCCTTATTCAGGCTGTGTGTATTTTGAAGATATTCTTTTGAAGTCTTCCTTAATTTTGAGATATCTGCCTTTCTGGGTGTTTGACTTTGCAGATAGAAGGTGTACCTAAGCTGGAATAGACAACCACTTTGATTTGCTTGTAATAAGGATGTCTTTGGTAGAATCATAGAATGATTAAGGTTGGAAAGACCTCTAAGATCACCCATTCTAACTACCATCTCCACCATGCCACTAACCACATCCCTCAGTGCCACATCTACACGGTTCTTGAACACCTCCAGGGATGGTGCCTCCCTGGGCAGCCTGTGCCACTGCCTGACCTCTCTTTCTGAGAAGAAATTTTTCCTAATATCCAACATGAACCTCTTCTGGCACGACTTAAGGCCATTGGTAACAGAAAGTAATGAAATAATTTGTCAGAACAGGTTTCTGTTGTTTGCCCTGCTTCCCCTCTCAGGAGGAACTACTCTCCTCAGGACTTAGATATGAACAATACAAAGATTACCACTCTGCCTAGAAAAGCAGGTAAGTGTGCATGAGGAATATCATGCAGGAGGGGGCGCACTACCAGAAAAGCTGTAGATAAACATAGATGCTATAGTAGCACCAATCACATGGCTGGTGCTGTGGCAGGAACCACAGTCCCCTTGTACTTATCAGTGCTTGGCAAATAAGAAGTGTCTGCAGCTATAAAATGCTTCAGGTCTGGCTTAGAGCATTCAGCATCTTAGTTGATCTAAGAGGAGGGGAGTTGAAAGAAAGGGATAAGGATGATTTTGCAGCTGGCCACAGGAGAATGCTGTGCACTCGCACCTGTATTTTAAGAGACCGTGGGAAGGCAAATCTCTCTCTCCTTCACTGAATGTGGATGAAGTACCTTTGAAAGCAGTCTAAATAGCTACCACTGAAGGCCTAAAGCTTCTAAAGATTATATCTTAGTGTACTCCTAAGAAATGCAGCTCACCAGTGAAATACAGTCATCCTCAAGCTTTGGTCCCAGGACACTAAGCTCTGGAAATAAGTGACCCACTTTTAAAGGCAATGAATGAGACTATTCAGAAAAGTGAAGCTCCCAGCAGCCCACTCATGGCTCAAGGGTTGCCCTTGTAGCTTATTAAATGTAGTAGTGATTTCTCAGCTTTCAGAGCAAGTCAGTTGCTCCAGGTGCATGCACTGTGTGTACTACCATCTAGATAGGTAGGAGTAAGCCCACGTGTGTTATATTTTCTTGAATGACAATTCATTTGAATTTAAAATCAAAGCTTTTCATTCTAGGATCAGAAATAGGAACAAGAGGTCATAGCTGTTAAACATGGTAAAGCCCACTGTGGAAAGTGGAGCTGCACAAGATTGGTGGTGGCATGGTTTGTTCTTGCTCACTGCTAATGTGACCTAATGCTTGTCCCCGCTGTCAGCAGTGAGGCCCAAATTGAGAACTGCCACTGGATAAGCAGGAGAACCTGAGCTACACCATCAAGCCTCTTCGTTTGTGAACAAAGTTTGTAACTTCACTTTCTAAGAAGTCCATGGATCTTTATGAGAGAGGAGCATTCACACTATTATGTGTTATGTTGGGAAAGAAAAGTTGTGAGACACTGTTAAAACAAGAAGTCAGGAGTTTGGGTGATCCAAGTTACCATTTCTGACTGCCATTTTTTGGTAATTCCTGATCTAAATTCTGTAGAGAAGCTCTCAACAACTCAGAGCTGCCATTTCAGCAGTGTGGAGTCATTAGATGCTGGCAGGGTTAAAGGAACTTATTTCTTATACCTGAAATATTAAGCTGAAATAAAATGAGACCAGCCTGTAATTAAATGTTACGTTATCTGATTGGTTTTGAGCACTGCAAATTTGCTAATTGTTTTATCCTGTTTTTCTAAAATGAAGATGGTAGTGTTGCAAACATACACCTAAAATCTCAGTGGCTCTTTATAGAACAAAAACAAACAAATAAACAAACAAAATGAAGCCTACATAGAAGAGAACACTGAATTTTCTCTGAATGGGTTAATGTATAAACAGCTTTAGTTTGGCTATGGATATAAAATGCCTCCTGTAACGAAGAAACTGCTTTTGATTCTTGGTGTGCCAAAAACTCAAGCCAATGCTATGAAAAGAGTGCAATGTAGAGACTGTAATATCTGATTAATTTTTATACTATTTTTTTCATGGAAAAAATTCAGCGTGTTTGTAAAATTTGGTATTCAAGACATATCAAATGATGCCAGCTACTTCACTGTATGAAAGACAGATCTCAAGTCAGTTTTATTGCTCCTTTATTATTCAATTATTAAGAAAAAATACAGGCAATCATTTTTTTAATACTTCAATTTACTTCATTTAGCCCTAATTAACAAGTGTTTTTGAAGTTATTTGGTGTGAAGGTTTATCTTTTGCACATGTCCACTTATCCATAACCTCAATGAAGATGGCCTTTTACTGTAGTATCTGAGCATCTCCCCTTATTTTATTGACTGCTTTGAATAACTGGTGATGTTTGTGGCTATTTTATTCAGAAAATGTATATATATATATATATATATATATATACATATATATATGTAATCTTATAACAATTTAAGATTTGCAGTGTTTCTGAGGGCCTAAAGGGGAATTTAAATACATATGCAGTTTACATTAGAAAACTGAAAGTAGGAGGATGCTAAGTAAATATGGTGAGATCTGTGATCATTCAGTCAGTAAGGAAATTTTGTATTCTGCACAATTCATTCAAAGATTGCACTTGGAGACCAAACCAAACTTTACTTTTCTCTTTTAAATATTATTGTTTTTAAAGTATTCAATAGCATTCTCTGTCAGATGACACAGAAATATGGGTTGAAATCCATATTAACTCACAAAGTCTTACATCATATTATATTTTCCAAATTTCAGGTAAGAGAAAGTTGTTGTAGACTTATTTAGGCAACATTAATAAAAACAGGGAAATGCTTAAAAACAGTCACACTGTTCTACAAAAAAACATCTGGGCTCTGCAATACATTTTCTTCTCAGTAGGAATTCAGGTTGGCAGCTGAGGAAGGTAGAACTAGCTGATATGTTTGAACCAGAGCATTGTCCAGCTTTTACAACATTCACTGTCTTCTAACTGATCCAAGGGGGACCGTTTGTTCCATGTTTAAGTACATGTTCCAATGTTAACTTTCCCAAAGTTTCCCAAAGTGTAGGATGCTGTTTGAGGTTATGTGAAGTTTGGAACAGACTATAGAAACTCTAAAATTCCACCTGCAACTTGCTAAAGTGTGGCAACTTTTCAAAATGGAAGATTTTAACAATATTTTTCCCTAAAAACAGAAGTGAATGGCATTATTTCAAATTGTATCCAAGAAATCCTAATTCTCAAAGAGGCTGTGTGGATACTGAGAAGCTCTTTATTTCAGTCGGTGATCTAAGCATACAATCAGCTTTTTTTTTTGCAAAGCAAAGCTGAGAAATATGTGTATGTATCTGTATGTAATCAAATTTATACTGTAAAATTTTGCTATTTTTGCCCCAGGTTTACTTAATGATTCCTGATCATGGAAAAATTCTTGTCTTGTGGAAGTTCCCTTCTGAAAATTCATAGGAGGAAGAAATCAGGTCCACACTCTGCACCAAGAATGTCACCATAGTTATTATGAGGTCAGTAGTCTTACTTTTTAACATATGGTTTAATGTAAACACGCAGCAAATCGTACTGGGTTATGTTCTTGAATCCAAACAAACAGTAAAATAATGTCTTACAACAAATAGTTTCCTATCTGCATGTCTCCTTTCTATTATCTTTCACTACAATTGATTCTTTTGAAGCAAACATCACCTGATGTTATACCGTGATGTTTTATATTATTTTTAACCATTGAGAAAATAGTGAAAATTGAATAAGCAGTCATTAGCTAAGGATGATTATTTAAAGCTAAGCTATTAATAAAATCCTTGGACAGGTGGAGGCAGTTTGTAATATCAATTAGTTCTCTCTTGAGATATGAAGTATTCATTTTATAAATTTATTTATTCTCTATGTAAAGTTTATTGCCTCTTGAAAAATGGCTTGGTGTTGGGAATACATCTTGCTATTCATTTAGAAGAATGTTCTGCTGATGACATGGACGTTCTTTCAACAGCTTGGGGAAAAAAGAACAAGTGGTTATGTTTTGCAAACATGAAGATGAGCCTGAGTGTTGGATTAAGAAAAAGATTAAGAGATGGCTTTGTGGAGATCTTCTGCTCAGGTATTGTGCTTGCTGTGTGGAGATGATAGGTTATCACAGGCATTAATAGCAAAGTATGTTTTTTTCTGTAATGCCGTATTTCTTAGTTAGCTTTCTTTGTTAAAGGTTTTTGTGAACACACAGGTAATTTGTTTCCAGCTACTATAAAACATTTGCCAGGAGTGATAGAATTTCATTGTAGAGACTTAATTCATCACCCAGGTTGCTTGTCTGACAGTATCTATGAAAGCTGTATAGCAGAACAAGTATCAGGAGCTGTGACTCATGCAAGGATGGGGATGCTAAAGAATCAAATCTGTTTTCTTCCTATGCTTTTGGAAAGTCATCTTGTGCTCAGTGCTCTGGGATAGAGATGAGCGCCCTGATAAGGGCATCTGCCTGTGTGTGCTCAGACAGGAGTAGTTGGGTAAATCACCAGCTTTTCTAAGCAACACCAGCTAGGCTGGAAATTGAAAAATGGTATTTATTCAGATGTACTGAAGCCTCTCTCCTGTGGAGAAGGTAGCTATTCGGTTGGGCTGAGACAACCCACAGGAAAGTTCTGGAAGAAATAAACTTATTGTTAATAAAACTAACAATAACTAGATTTTGTGTTGCTATAATATGCTTCTGGTAAATGGCAACTAGCAGAGAAACTGTGGTAAAATTGGCTATATTTAGATATGTCAGCTCCTTATTTTATATACTATACTGTTTAAGCTTAGCTTGTAGCTTTAAATGTTACTGGACAAGAAAATGATGGTATCCTCTGATGAAAGTGATTTTGCACGGTGTGCTTGAGTGAAGTAAGTGGAGGGGGCTGAGAAAAGCAAATTGTTAGCAGTTCCAAGCTGATGGAGATGCACGGTCTGAAAAGAGGAGGCAAACAACAAAAAGAAGTAACAAGAATACAGAAAAGGGAAAGATTTCCTCATCCATTTGGTTAACCAAAGGGAGTTGGGAAAATGGACTCAACCAGATTGCATTTTGCAGGGTAACATATTTCACGTAGGTGCATGGCTTGTGGTGCTACTTGTGATGTATAATGGATTATGTTACGAAAAGGTCAACAAAAATTGCATTTTCCATTTCTGTTCTTCATTTAATTGTTGAAGTCCACAACTATGGCTGTGAATATAATTCGTAGTGGGGATGCAGCACCATTATTACTGTAGTACTCAAGACCAAATTAAAAGATGTTGTTTTCGTACCTCCTTTCTGTGCTTGCTTCAACTTTCCTTCTGAAAGTTTCCATTTCATAGAATCATAGAGTCATTTAGTTGGAATGGACTGTTAAAGGCCATACAGTGTAACTCTCCTGCAGTGAACAGTGACAACTATAACTTGGTCAGGTGCTCAGGTACTAAGTTACTGCAAGTCCCTAAGCTGTTTTATAGTCCAAACTGTGGATGTCTTCTGACTTACAGCATCTCTAAGAATGTCCTAATGAAGACTTCCTTAAAAGCTCAGCTCCTGCAGCCACTGTACAGTCCCAAGATGAGCTTGGCAGGTGAAGGAAAACAGCAGCACCTGGGTGGATCCTTAAGGCTCCTTGCAAGGTTCTTGCAAAAGCTGTGGAATTATAGCCTGGGGAGTGCTTGACTGTTCTGGATGGGGAGAAATCCACCTCCAAGAGGGAGCCCTCTTTTAGCCCAAATGTGAAAGAAAGAATGGATTTCAAAGGTCGAAATACCGATGAGCTAAGCTTAAGTTTATCTCTGCCTGGAGTGACACTCTGTAAGGAAGGAGGAGGATTCCCCTCTCCCACTTCCCCAGTAACATACAGGTTTGAGTTATGCTTGTTTAACTCTTGGAAAGTGGCACAGTATTTTGTTTAAATACCTGCTCCTTCAGGCAGCGCACTTGCCGGTACAATGAGAAGCCTCTCCCCAAATGTTACACGTATCTCCTGTCAGATTAAAATGAAGTACATTGATTTAAGAGGAAATCTTCAAGCCCTGTTGTGCCAGCCTTCCAGCCCAGAAACACTGTGATTCTTGGTGGAGATTTTAAAAGGAAATCTGGGTGCTAGTTACCAGAGCAGTGATTTTGTGATAAAGCTGTAAAAGTAATTCCAACCAGATGCATTAAAATGCTCACTGTGGAGAGAAGGAAACATATTTGAACACTTTAAGACAAGAAATGATTTTCATAGTCCCATGCTGTTTGTTTATACCAATCACTATTATTGGTTGAGTTTAGTTGTGTTTATTTTGGGAAGATTTTCACTTTCCTACTTTTGCCTGAGCAATAATTAAAGAGGGGTATGTATATGAAGATTGTTTTATTCCCCACCTTACAAAAAAATTAAAAATCTCTTCCCTCTAACCCAAATTCACACTTACAAGTGAAGGCAGAATAAGTAGACAGATCACTTCCCTGCCGACTCATGTGGAGACTGAACCAGCCCATAATTTAGATGATGTCTTCTGAATTTGGAGGCTGGACAAACATTGTCCTTTGCCTGTGATCTCACCCTGGAAAATGTAAATGGAATTTTTGAATACTTATATTGACTTAGGGAGCCATTTCAGACTTTCCCCTATGGCATGGAACTTCATTTAAAAGCTGTACAGTTTTATAAGTGAAGCACTGACCAAAATGTAAGTTGACAGATCTGGCTGCTGTCCTAATGTTGGCCATTGATTTTACTTAACACTTCAGCTTTCTCACCTATAAATTTCAAGCATCACCTCTGAGGACGATAGATAAGAAAATAGTCTTTAGATAAGAGGAGATACTGAAGGGTGAGGTGGTGCTATACCATGATGGTTATTTGTTTACCATCAAGGTATACTTTTCAGGTTTATCACTGTTGACTAATGATTAATGAAGTTGTATGGATTAACTTTTATTGGGGGCTATTATGTATGTTCCGGAAGAATAATAAATTTTAAATGTTATTTGAGATTTCAGAATTAAAACTGTCTCATATTTCAAATAATTTTAAATGACCTTCAGACAGAGCCAGTCGGTGGTTTGAATATGCTAATGAAATCACTTTTCTTGCGGGATGTTTTGTTTGGTAATGAAACTCAAAACTACTGACCATGTTGAGCTGATGATGTTTGTCTGTCTAATGCACTAATATTCATCAATGCAGTGTGTGCAGGCAAAGTTCAGATATGAATATAAATGACTAGGATTTTCTGGGAGTTCATATAATAATCTCTTTTAGGTATTGATTTTTTTAACCACCTGATGACCTTTATTTTACACTGATATTGAAAGAAAGCAGCATTATTTTATCACTTGGCTCTCTGAATGCAGAGATAATTGAGTTCTCATTTCTAATCATTTTAGCAAATTAGAAATTCCAATTTAGAGCAGACCTTGCTGGCTGTACTTGTACTAGTAGTGTCTCCTGGAGTATTTTGGGAGCGTTTACTGCTTAACGTGGTGCTCAGAGAGGATATCAAAATCTGATCCTAATTTTTTTAAATATTTCATTTATTTATTATTTTTTAACTTACTTGTATCTGTCATTTTAATGAGACCGAACTTAGTTGAATATATGTAATTTTTCAGGATGAAGCATGACCATTATAGTTATCCTAGTATAAAAGACAAAAATGTATTTGTGTAAACTGTGAGCTAAAATGTTAGGCTTGTTTTAAAAAATAAAAGGCAGTAACCTTGGAAGATTCAAATTAAATTAAAAAAATCCACAAACTTCACTTTTACTTCAATTTTATGTCTTTACTGCTGTAAGTCTTAGTAAGTAACACTGGAATCCTATCAAGCCTACTCAAATTATCACAGGTTTGGATTAATCCCAGAAGCATGAATGTTTTATGTTACAGTTTGTACAGAAAGCTCTCCTGCTATACTTTATTCCATATAAATATATTATTCCATATACTGCAGATTAAAAAAAATCTATAAATATATTTTCTAATGCAACTCTCAAAAATGTTATAAAAAAAGCGATCTGAAATATTTGTGAAAGATTGTCGCAGATGCCCAGAGCATTAGACGAGGCCTTTAATATAATTATTTTTGAAACTCATGGTGACTCCTCATTAAAACTGAAATTTTCCACATAAACACATCGATTTCATTATGAGTAATAACTGAAATAAAGGAGTTTGTTATTTTATTTGAAAACTGTTGCAAGTGAACATGCTATCATTCTGGTTTTAGTTTTGAAATGACTTTATATGTGAAAAGTGTTTATCAGTTTGTTGGTCAGCCATCCAAACGTAATTGGATATAAACCGTAGGGCACGTAATGAGGAAGGACTGCAGAGAAAGAGCAGGCAGCACAGGGTGGATGAGGGAAATGGGTGAGCATATCAGAGGGTGGTTGTTATGCCAGAGGGAGAAGAAAAAATTGAGACTCCTCATTATTCCATACATTTCCCGTTACTTTAAAATTGTGCTTGTGCCTGGTGTCCAACAGCACTGAGCATCAGACAGAAATATTAATCAGACTATCAGAATGTAATTTCAGTTGTTATCCATTACAGTCCTTTCACACTAGAGAGACATGAGCATAGGAGGTACGCCTCTGGCTGTATATCATGTGAAATTAATGGTAGCTTACAATAAACATCTAGACTACTGAAGTTTCTCTGGTATTTGGTTTAATTTCATTAACTGTAAAGAGACACAGATGATATCTCATAAAGAAAGTATGTTAAAATACATTCTTTCACTATGTGATGTAAATGGGTTGAAGATGATCATGAGGATTTTCTTGCTATGGCAGAAATATTGCTGCGATCCACCAACAACTGCAGATGGGCCTAAACCACTTCATGGAATACACCATCCCAGGAGAAGAGAGGAAGTGCAAATAGCTCAGAGAAGGTGAAAGATGTATTGTTGAAGGCATATCACTTTGAACAGGCTGCCCTTGGAGGCAATGGCGTTACCATCCCTGGCGGTTTTCAAGAAAAGAGTAGATGTGGCACTGAGTGACATGGTCTTGAGCAGTCACAGGCATGGATTGATGGTTAGATTAGATGATGTTATTGGTCTTTCCAACATTTATGATATGATAAAAAGCCAGGAAAGAGCATTCTAAGCCTTCAGGATTACTCTGATCTTTTCGGAGTATTTGACCTCTAGATGAAAATTTCTGAAATCCTTTCAAAAGATAGTGATGCTAGTCTTCAGTTCCTTCTCTCGTTATTAAAAATATTTGGTTTTGTTTTGGAGATCTCTGAGGTGAAAGATTATTTTGAGAAAAATATTTGGGGATTTGTTTGTTTTCATTATTTAATACTCAAAAACGTAATATAAGACTAGTTACTGAAAAAAGTTATCTTCAGTAGATTTGTGCATTTTGGATAGGGGAAAACTTTGTACTGACAACTAAACTGCAGCTTTTCTAATGGAGCCTGTAATCTCAAAGAGTAAATGGATTAATTTATAGTGAAGCTGGAGAGATTAGATTAGGTGACATGGTCTTGAGACTTATGTAATTTTTGATGAGTTTGCAATACTACATGAGTAGATATTTGGATGATAGATATGGGGTATATTATGGTTCCAAAGCACTTTCTGGAGGAAGTTTAACTAATTGAGGGATCTGGGCTAGCAGATTTATTCTGGCAAGCTTTCTTTGTTACTTCTGACTCATTTACAATATATAGTTTGCCAAATGTGCTTCAGCTAGCCCTTTTACACTTAGTTGCTTTGTCTCTTCAGGGGCTAAAGGGGCATGTCTATAACATTTCAAACCTAGACCTGATGAATTCTGCATCTTTTATTGTTCTTGTTTGGTGTGTTTTTTGTTTCGAGTGTGTATTTTTTTCTTTGTTTGTTACATTGAATTATTATTTTTTTTTTAACTTTCTGACTTTTTTATTATTAACTGTGTATCTGGGGAGAAACTGTTTTGCTAGTGATATATAAACTAAGAAGCAGGGGACGTATAAATGTTTCATTTGTGCTAAAGCATTTTGGGATATATGAAGAGACACTAAAGTGCAAGTAGTTAGAATTCATTTCTATGCTGTATACCTTTAAATGTTAGGGTTTTCCAATTATATCATTTTACTATCCAGCAGGCACAGAAGCAGGTATCTGCCGTATTCAATGCACGTGTGTATTCACAAAAGCTTTTGTGAAAACAATGTTTTGTATTTATTTGGTTACATATAAAAATAACATATTTATGTATAAGTATATATAAAAATTATAAATCTAAAAAAGTGTCATACTTAATATATCTTATTTTACAAGGATACGATGTTTTGTAATATAAAAATCAACACTGGGAAAGGACTAATGATCTGCATATTGTAGCAAAGGCCTGGTTTACATGATAAAAGCTTGCTGGTATTACAGGCACCCTTTCCAAAATGATGTAAGAAAATTTGAAAAAAGTCACTTGGAAAGGAATAAGAGTGCTCTCTTGAAAGTGAAGAACTTATCAAATGAAAAACGACTTGGAAAGATAGACTTTTGCTACTGAAAAGGAAGTTGGATGTAGTTCTGAATTAATTGAAAATGAGTCAACCATTATATATCTGAAATTTAAACTTGGCCTTTAGCAAATGTTAAATTTTTACTAGTGGTAGCGTGTTAATTATTAAAGACATTAACTGTATCTTCTTTTGCACACACTTGGCTAAATGATGGCTGGTATTTGTCCACTGGTTGGGTCCAGTCTTGGCTGTTCGTAGCCTGTTGCCACACTGCTTTCACTGGAATTACAGTGTAAGGGACATGGGCTGGCAGTCTGATTTAGTACTTGATTTAGAGGCTGGCAACTCTGCCTGTAGCAGTGGGGTTGGAACCTGATGATCCCTGAGGTCCCTTCCAGCTCAAGTCATTCTATGATTCTATGATTCACTGCCATGCAGCTGCAGGGTCTCTCTCTGCAGCAACTTGTGTGCAATATATGTACTATTTTAGACTAACTGGGAGCATAGAGCATACCAGCAGACCTTGTGAATCTGTTATTTAAGTTTGCATGTCTTATCTCCCAGTCTAAATGTAGGTTAGGATGCTCCCTAGCAGCGTTCAGTTGTTCACTGAGATCCGTGGGAACACCGCCGCTCCCTGCAGGTAACAGATCATGCCTGTGCCGCACGTTCAGGGAATCTTTTCTGTGGGGACGATCTAATGTAAAGACAGGTGGCTTGGAGAAACAAATAATCTTACTTTCTTTTTGCTCTTTAGCAAGTCATCTCGCTTGCTTTAAATTGGGCTTTAAGGCTATTGTTTGCTGTAATGCAATTACACATGTTTTTTACTCAGACTGCAGTGAGCCACAATTTGGCAGCAAGACCTGATAAGCCTTCTATGTATCTTTAGAAGTGAATTGCTTTGTGCTAGTCCCTGGGAAAGTGTCTTCCATGATAATTTGTAATCCTTCTTCCCCATCATTTGTGGATGAAACCATTCATGGAGTGTACACTGACAATCAATTGACATTTTAGAAGAGACAACAGAACTTTTTCTTCTATGCACAGGGTTTGTACTTAGAGATGTCTTTCTCATTTACTGTGTGGGAAGTAAACCTTGAATCTATGATAGCCTTCTTTCTATTTAGTATTTTAATGGCACATAAATATAGTGATTTCAGTGAAAGATCTTTCTGGATACTAAAATTCTGGGGAAGAGCTATGTAAACATGTAGAACTGTAGAGCAGTTGTAAACTACTGGAAGTATAAAAATCTTTCAAAGATGCTGAAGTATATGTGATTATATCACTGAAGTTTATTTGTATCCTGATGCATTAAATGCTTACAGTCCAAGATATGCTGAAATCTATCATAGACTTGCCTTTCTGGTGATGCTCAGTACTTCCATCTCCCAGTGACACCACCTACCATTGGCGTTGCTCACTCTGCAAGCAGAAAGCCCGAAGGTCGTGTTCTACCAGGTGGACACAGGGAGAGGAAGAGATGTGGATGTGCTGTCCCAGTATGGATCTTTCAGAGTCTATGTGTATATGGAATGGCCTCCATTATGTTGTGCTGATGCATACCATTTTGTGCTGGCAGAGCTTGGTTGCAGAACAGTTACACCAGATTTCTCAGCTTAGCATGACTGCTGACCAGTGCAGAGTGTGCCAAGAGTAAAGTGATTTAAGGTAATGCCCTACACAGGGTAGGATACAGCTGAAAGCTCCAGAAGAGTTGGAATTCTTTGAAAATCTGGAACACAATTGGAGAATGTGCTCAATCCACTTTTATATCACATACATACCATAGATTGTTACTGGCAAAATAGAAACGAGTCCAAAAGTATTTTTCTTCTTTTTAAATTTACATTACAGTTTTATCCAACTCATTGGAAACTAACCATGGCATCGTGGAATTTAAAACCAGGAAGTTATCTACTCTGCATAAAAATGAAACATATGACAGGAATTTTTGCATACAAATACATTGTGCAAAAACATGCAGGGTGACAAGGATGAAAATTGTTAAATTACCAAAAAAGAAATAGTTAAATTGATCTCCCACCAGATGTGCATTAAAAGCAGAAGTGAAGATTACTTCTCAAAGAACTGGAGTTTCTCAGGGATGCATTGTTGATATGTGTACATGTGTGCCTCTTGAGCGTGTAAATGTGCATATGGGTGATTGTTTGAAAGGATCATGTTTCAACCCCAGGAGAATTGTAGTGATTATATTTGTAGAGACTTCCAGCTCTAAAAGCTTAGTTCAAACAAGCCTTATATCTCCAGCTTTTCTCTAGCACAGAATTTCCAACAGGCTCCCGAAGGCAGTTAAAGCAGGCAGGCTGTGCAGGTAGATTCTGCATCCCATAGAAACATCAGTTGTTAGCATTTTCTCCTTGGAGGTATTTGTATTTATGCATGTTCTCTGGGCAACTAAAGAGGAGTTTCCAGCATGTGTATATTATTTAGTAGAGGGTCTTGGAGACCCAAGAAAATGAAAGAGTGAATGATGCTAATGAGACCCACACTGTATCTGGTTTCCTTTGCAGTGATGCAGTGGCTGGCAAGGGTGAGGAGGAAACTCCATGCTGTTAATCAGCATGTCTCTTGGGCACAGAGAAGCTGCGCTCCTGTGGAGCAAAATGATGGGGCTTTTCCCTGCTTTCTGTCAGCAAGTCCTGAGAATTTACAGAAGAAAGCTACCTCTGAGCTGAGAAAACCACATGAAAGGACCTTTCTGCCATGAAAACAAATGACATAATTCTGTCTAAACATAAACTTTTAAGAGTTTCTGAAAGCTCTCTTCAGTATTTTGGGATCCAATCCGAACAGATACAGGGGGGGAAGAGCCAGTCTTCTGGCATGAAGTAAAAATTGGAGATCATTTAAGGAAATAAATGAAGGTGATTTCTGTATTATCCCATAATGGACAGTGTAAAAGATGCTTGCCATTAAAATCTTTATTTTCCTTAGTTCTCCTTACAGAAATAATAGCCACTTGGAAGATCAGTTTCAACTGCAGATTTAGAATAGGGCAGATGGTCTTTACTAGGATACGTACCAATGTCTTACCACAATCCTGTTGGAGAATGAGGTCTGTGTCTCAGGGCAGAACCCTACTTTCATGTTTTTATGGCACTTGTAAGTGTAACAAAGGGTGAGGAAGAGAAAAACTCTTTTGGTTGGTGGCTACAGGTCTGAAACCGCTGCCAGAAATCCTCAGCTGAACGATAACTCTTTCATTTTTGAGTCCTTGAAGGCAACTCATAAATGAAGGCCTGTCTGGGTGATAACGGCTTCCAGGTATGTTATGTGGTCCATTTCAGTGTGTCCAGTGAAGCCTTTCTTATTTATTAAGCACCCTCTCACACATTCATTTAGTTTCCATAATCTTCCCAAACTTGGGTTGCTGAGTGCTGAGATTCAGATGCTGCTTCAGATTTATGAGGATAATAGTAATTCATACAGTTCTATCTTTCATTTTGAGATCTGTCCGAAGAATGCAGTTTGGAGAGCAGACAGATGTAAGTGATATAATGAAGTGAGATGGGGTATTTCTGCTCTAAGACTGTAGATAAGTTGTCACATCCTGATGATTTCTGAGAAGAAAAGAATGTGCTTTGGGAAATCTTTACAGTCCTATGAGATTAAGATTGAAAAACAAACTAAAAACCATGACCCTGGTTCTTCAATTTGTGTTCTACCAGCCTGGAAGAGCTTGGGTCTTCCATGAGTGTAGTCAGAGGGGGAGAAACTGCTCTTCATTGAATCTTGGGACTTCCCCAGCCCCAAACTCTTCTTCCTTCTTGACACAGGAGAGGAACCCTGTATCATCCCTTTTGCTTATTATTAGCATGTTCAAGGAACGTTTAGATGTTGTATTGAGGGACATGGCTTAGTGAGAACTATTGGTGATATGTGGACGGTTGATCTGGATGATTTTGTAAGTCTTTTCCAACCTTTTCCATCCATCCAATGGTGATTCTGTGATTCAATTCTGGCCAGAATTGAGTGTCATGTTTGTGTTGGAAGAGGCATTGAAGACTATCTTTTTCTAATCTCCCTGCCACAAGCAGGAACACTTCCACTAGACCACGTTACTCAGAGCATTGCCCAGTCTGGTCTTGGACACTTCCAGTGATGATGTCATTGGTCAAATGGGACAGTTTTTCTGAAATGTCAGGGTAGCTGTCAGGAGGCCCTTCTCAGATCCATGTGACCCCATGACCTCCTTAAACTATCAGAAGGGTACCTGTTACTGCAGATCCGGATAGGAGATGGGCTAGGAAGAGCAAATACTGGCAGAACACATCTGCTGTCAGAGAGAATTTAAAGCTGACCATGAAATTACAGAGTCACAGAGTAATTTTGTTTAAGTGAGTCTGAAATCCTATCAAACAGCTGAGCATGGCTAACATGTTAGGGCTTCATCACCAGGGGATTCTTCTTGGCAGAACAAAAATAGTAACAGACTTTACAGTTATAACCACAGAGGATTGTAGCAAAGCTTTAAGGTTCTATTTTTGTTGGAAGTGACTTCCATTGCTCTGTCTGATGAATGTGAAATTTGTCAAATACCTAGTCTAGCTATTCAGGAATCTCAAAAATGCCATCAAATAACTAAAGAAAATATGACTAAAGGCATAGTCTTAATGAAGAAATTAAAATAAAAATAAGGAAGTTGTTGGATGTAGTGAGAAGTAGGCAATGTGACACGAACACATTATAAAAATCCAAGTAATTCCACATTATGAAACACAACATTGTAGTGAAATGGCAAATTTATTTGAGAAGGTGTTTGAGTTGGTGTCAAAAAACAACTCTTTACTGTACTCTAATGATAAGTTCAGTTTCTCAAGATTGCTGGTTGTGTGTACTTTCTCTTTCCAAGTTACTGTGAGTCAATACTCTTCATGAACCTACTGACATCTCTTCCAACAAGCTCTGCATGTCTAAAGATCAAAGACTAAGTAGGTCTCCTGATCTCAGGAAGAAGTGGAAATCTGGCAGTGAGCTCCATCTTTCACTCGAGGACAAGCCACAGCTTCTCTGCATCTATCTGTGAGTTACCAGTAGAGATTTTACAGTTTGTAGACTTTCTGTTATGTATAGCACTTCGGCAAGTGTGCCAAGATCTACCATTGGAGCTAAGAAATTATTTATGTCATAAGAGGGAAATACTATTTCAGAACTGTTTGTAAGGTGTTAAAAACAATGTCAGTGCTGTTGACTTTGCCTTAGTTTCCTTCTGTGCAATGCCCTGATCTGAAAATTTCATGTGTTCCAAATACATGCTCAGCTGAATGAAATGCTAGACTTTAAGGCTTGGTTCTCATTCATTAGTCAATGTGCTCATCAGCCCACAGACTTTAATATACATAGAGCCAAGCCCAAACTAATACAAATGGCATTTCATTTGTTGGCATTATCTCCCATAATGTCATAATTATTACTTCAAAGTTTATCAAGAATCACAGAATCACAGAATCACAGAATCACCAAGGTTGGAAAGGACCTATAAGATCATCTAGTCCAACCATCCACCTATCACCAATGGTTCTTGCTAAACCATATCCCTCATCACAACATCCAAACGTTCCTTGAACACCTCCAGGGTCGGTGACTCCACCACCTCCCTGGGCAGCCCATTCCAGTGCCTGACCACTCTTTCAGAGAAGTAGTATTTCCTAATATCCAGCCTGAATCTTCCCTGGCACAGCTTGAAACCATTCCCTCTAGTCCTATCACCAGTTACACGAGAGAAGAGGCCGACCCCCAGCTCACTACAACCTCCCTTCAGGTAGTTATAGAGAGCAATAAGGTCTCCCCTGAGCCTCCTCTTCTCCAGACTGAACAATCCCAGCTCCCTCAGCCGCTCCTCATAAGGCCTGTGCTCCAGACCCCTCACCAGCTTTGTTGCCCTTCTTTGAACACGTTCCAGGGCCTCAATGTCTTTCTTGCAGTGAGGGGCCCAGAACTGGACACAGTACTCAAGGTGCGGCCTCACCAGAGCTGAGTACAGGGGGACAATTACTTCCCTGCTCCTGCTGGTCACACTACTTCTGATACAAGCCAGGATGCCATTGGCCTTCTTGGCCACCCAGGCACACTGCTGGCTCATGTTCAGCCGAGCGTCAACCAACACCCCCAGGTCCATTTCCTCTACACAGTCTTCTAGCCACTCCGCCCCAAGCCTGTAGCGTTGCTTGGGGTTGCTGTGGCCAAAGTGTAGGACCCGACATTTGGTCTTATTAAACCTCATCCCATTGGCTTCAGCCCAGCTATCCAGCCTGTCCAGATCCCTCTGTAGGGCCTCGCTACCCCCAGGCAGATCGACACTTCCAGCCAACTTGGTGTCATCTGCAAACTTACTGAGGGTGCACTCAATGCCCTCATCCAGGTCATCAATAAAGATATTGAAGAGGACAGGCCCCAGCACCGACCCCTGGGGAACACCACTCGTGACCGGTCGCCAGCTGGATTTAGCTCCATTGACCACCACTCTCTGGGCCCGGCCCTCCAGCCAGTTCCTTACCCAGCCAAGAGTGTACCTGTCCAAGCCACGGACTGCCAGCTTCTGCAGGAGAATAGTGTGGGAGACAGTGTCAAAGGCTTTGCTGAAGTCTAGGTAGACTACATCAACAGCCTTTCCCTCATCCACCAGGCGGGTCACTAGATCATAGAAGGAGATCAGGTTGGTCAAGCAGGACCTGCCCTTCGTGAACCCATGCTGGCTAGGCCTGATCCCCCGGTTGTCCCGCACTTGCCGCGTGATCTCCCTCAAGACAATCTGTTCCATAACCTTCCCTGGCACCGAGGTCAGGCTAACAGGCCTGTAGTTCCCCGGGTCCTCCTTACAGCCCTTCTTGTAGATGGGAGTCACATTGGCAAGCCTCCAGTCTTCCGGTACTTCACCAGTCAACAAGGAGCGCTGATAGATGATGGAAAGAGGCTTGGCTATCACCTCTGCCAGTTCCCTCAGCAGAATTCTACATGGAAAAAAAAGCCTGATAAAATATATGATCTCTGCTATGCAACATATGTGAAGTCTGTTCCACCAGAATCCTAATTCAGGCATTTGAACCAGTTTGGAATACCAAAGAAGGCTTACACTCAAAGTATTGCCATCGTTATGTTCTGACAATCTTTAGTTACCAAAAAAAAAAAAAAAAAAAATTTCAAATCAGTACATTTTACCCCCAAAACAGTAAAATAAATTAAATGGACCATCTGCTTCATTTTTTAGCCTGTCATATACATAGAATATGTGACTCTGGTGTACTGCAGTGATTTTTCATCATTTACAGGTTAATATGAATTCTCCCTACTACTCTGAACTCATTCCAGTCTCATGACAGCAAATCACTGAAACAGTGAATTATTTTTAAAAAATATTCTGCTTTTACTCATTATCCACTACAATAAATGTCAGAACACTCTGGATGAGACTGTAGACGCTGTGGTAATATAAATTAACAATAGGAGCTGTGAATGAATTTTATGTATTACTGTGGGCTTTTTCAAGAGTTTATGTTAGATAAACATTTAGTAGATCTTGCTTAAGTAAAGCTATCTGCTCAGCAGATTCCTCTTGGATAAAGTTGCCCCATATTACTCATCTCTTGTTTATACTTGTATGACAAGACAAGTGATCACTGTGTAACTGTTGGGAATTAAGTTAACTTGGAGTATTTCGCTATAACTCTTGACTTCTGCAGACTTTAGATTGAGCTCTCAGACAGGTTGTCTTCCACACAATTGTATGGATGAGATTCCGGGAGCAGGTGTTAACTGTGGAAACCTACTTAGTATTAAACGTACCTGTCTGATGGCTACCGACTTTGGAGACAACGCTCTTATATATTTTTTTTCTGGTCATTGTTCTTCACAAAAGACCTAATTGAAAATATCTGTCAAATCATGTCTCTGGTTTCCCTCTTCTTCTCCCCCCGCTAATTGGACATGTATTGTGTTTGTGTGGGAAGGAAGGAGGCTCTATAGCAGGACAGCAATATTGCTGGGAAAAGAACATTAAAATGGATAAAGGGATTTTCTAGTGGTATAAATACCTGCACACGACCTCCCTGTTCTCTGGAGTCCTTCCGTATATGTATATACAAGTGCAAATACTGGAATAGAGTTGGAGCTGCCGTTAATCGCTCAGGACCTGTTCAGTTAGAAAACAGGGAAAGGTGGCTCTTTGCCTTTCACCTGTTTGAGGGCATGACTTGCCAAGCGTTTGCTTCATCCGACAATTTTGTACCCTTGAATTCTGACTCTTCTCCCTCCCTGCCTCTGATAATGCATCACAGCGCAGCAGAGTGCCTGCCCGTTTCTAACCATGCGACCAATGTTGTCTCCACAGGTACTTTTTAAAAATAATATTGCTCTCTGTAACGCTCATTTGTAGTGCTTTTATATTATATGTGTGCATCAAGTTTTACAATATTTAAAGTGTTTGATATCAGTGTTATGTGAGTCTGGAACTACCTTAAAGTGGAAGCATTTTCACAAAGCTGCACCATGCTTAAATCAGGAACACTCTAAATGTTTGCATTTCAGCCAAATTTTAACTTTCTCCCAGTTTATTAAAATATTAGGCTAAAGTCAGCTGTCACTACAATAACTCAGAACAGGTTTAATGCTGACTTTTTTTGTGCCTACATAGTCTTCAGTGGTGTCATGTAAATAATTTAAAGTTTGTTTTCTGTGCAACCACAAATTTTGATAATATAAATTACTTTAGATAGAAAATAGATTTAAAACAGGTGTAATATTACTTATGGGAGCTTTCAAGAAGGGGGAAAAAAAGGCAAATTACATCCTGAATAAAATAATATCTAATGTTCAAAATCGGTGACAGAAATCTCATCTACATTTTGGAAATTTGTGTTTGTGTGTATAGTCCAAATAATTACATTTAAACAATAAACTATCAGAGACAGGGAGACAGTTTTTTTGCAGCCTCAGATCTTCAGAAGTGTTATTCTGCAATACAGAAGTTACTGAAAACTTTCAGGAATATAAATAGCTTTGATTTATTTGAATCTACATAGAGGTAAGAGCTTTACTCGAAACCCCAGAAAGAATCTGTTTGCTGAAATGTATTGGAAATAAAATATTTTAACAATGTGAAAAAGCATGTAAATAATGAAAAGTGAGCAGCAGTAATACATAATGCAATCTCATACTCCAGGCAGGAAGCTCAAAATATCCTAACACAGTCGTTGGGTAGCAAAGGTAGTAGGGAATAACAGAATTAAAATTTTGTTTGAGGCCATAATAATTTATCTGTATCATAGCAGTATTTTCCAGATTGTTTATTTATCCATCTTGTTCTGATCTACGAAAAATATATGCAGTGACAGGCAGTGCTACAAAAAGCATTCACAGGTGTGTTTTAGGTTTTTCCGTACTTTGTAGTTAAAACTCAAGGACAACTGTTATCAGTGGAATTTTCTTCACAGCCTCACATCTAGCAGGTGACCATCTGAGAACAGAAGTGACAGAAGGTGCTGTTTACAATGAGTAAGCTTACAGAATTTCATATGTAGATCCAGAAATTGCATTAAATAGTGCCATTTTGGTGGAAACAGATAAAGAAAACTTGTGCAAAACAGTAGAAACAGAAGAATTTTGAATAATTATGTATCTTAAATGTAGAAATGTATTAAACAGCGTGCAATAATCCTTCAATATTAAATAAAGATGAGTGTACTTCTGTTCAAGAAGTATACTGTATCATATAGCTAATGCTCTGCAGTATCCTCTGCAGTTGATATTATTTAAATCAAATAGCATCTTCCTCCCTACCTTGTATTAAATCTTTATTAGTCAGTTGAAAATGGCAATTTTTAAGCATAAGAATTATATTGATTATGGATTATGAAATAATAATAGAAAAAGAAATATGAACAAGTAAACACCTAGATATTATTTCAACAGAAAAGTTGCATTGCTCTACATGCATGGGTATTATTAATTCAATATCTCTTTTGGATGAACTTACAGTTGTACAGGTATGACTGTTCCAGTAGCATTTGTATGTGTAAATGTGGAAATGGCGTTTTACAGTTATGATCACTGTTCTAAAAAACAGATACTAATCCCTAATTAATCATGTTGCTCTGAACAACTAGAAGGTGTGCTCTAAAGTTCAGCTTTTCATGTTCACAAATATGAATTTACAATATTACTCTTTACAACGGTTGTTAGAGGGGACTGTACAGATTTCTGCTGCCTACTTACACATGGAAAACAACATGTATTTTGCAATGAACAAAAAATTGTCTGACTCTTCAGGCACTGCTGACTTTTGCTTCCCAGTGATTGTCAGATGGTTATGTCCTAGAGTTAATGTTTGCAGGAGAGCTAGATACAAAGATACTGTCTGCCTCTGAACGGAAAGGATGTATCTTGAATCCTCATGCGTTTTCTTACCAGTCCCGTCTGTTTTGTCTTTGATCCAAACTCCTAAATGTTCCCATCTCCATTTTGCCATGATGACTTCGGGAAACGCGTCAGCAGGACTTCACTACTCTGTGCCCTCCTGTCACTATGGAAATCAACCCTCTACCTATGGGGTGATGGCAGGTAAGAGGCAGCCTCAACTGAATGAGCTATTAGCATAATGAGTTTGGTCAGCTTTCCTTTAGGGGAATTAGTTCGAAACAGTTGCTTACAGACAGGAGTGGAGTTAAGGCACTACAAAAGAGGTTAGCAAATTAGGGTCTTAAACTTAAACCTCTGCATCTCTCAGCACATCACTCTGTGTCTTACTTCTTTCTTTAAGATGGAGGCAGTGCTGCTCTTTTTGCTTACCTATGTCCACTTTGCCTTTTGAGGTATTAGGAATGACTTATCTGATATATGGGTGTATTACCAATATCTAGGGTCCAGGAGCCTACCATTTCTTTTGTCTCCAAATACCAGGATCAGATGAGAAAAGGCAAAGCAATGAGTCTATACAATGTTTACTGAAGCTACTGTTAGCGGCCATATTTCTGTCATAAGGATGTCAAGGCAAATATTCTGTACCTAAGATGACTTACTGTGTATAGAATCATAGTATAAGTAGTATCAATGAGCATTAACCTTTGTATTTAATTCCAATAAAATTTAGGGCCAAGATTAGAAATAGAGAGCTACAATCGAAACTTATTTTCTTATTTTTATAGTTTTTACCAGTTTAAATACATTGGGGTAGCCTTTAAAGCCAGAAACACTTTCATTCAGTGTATGATTTTCAAAATCCTATAAGGCAGTATAAATTACTTTCATACAGATGATAATGTATTTTTACACTTAAAGGTATGCTAGCATCCTGGTCACATCCTAGGCTAAGTTAAGTTACTCTGTGCAAGTTTAAGTAGCCTTCAGTGAAACATTGTCAAGAGCCAAATTAACGTGCAACCTAATCCAGATCAAACTCCACGTTTGATTTCATTTAAGATTGATGAAAATACTACAGTAAATCAGCATGGATGAATATATCTGCATAGGGACTTCTTAGAGAGAGAGAGTAGTGCAAATATTCAAATGTTCTCATCTCATGGATAAATTCACGTCTGTTGCAAGTGTTCCAGGCATTGTTCAGATCCTCAGGTAAAATCCATAGGTATTAAACAATAGATATTAAAAATAGGTATTGCTCAGAAGTTTATTTTGTTTTGTTCCAAAATAAATGCATCTTCATCTCTCTCCTTTCTTTCCTTTAATATCCTACTTTTTCTCTAGGCATCAAGCCTGCAACTCCAGAGATGCTATCAGCAAGTCTCTCCCAGAGTCGCATCTTACAGACATGCAGCATGCCACATCCCAATGTAGTAAATGGTGTCAGCACATTGCAAAGCAAGTCTTTTTCTTTTTCTTGTCTTTTCCCTTATTCCTTGGGAAAATCTCTTTTGTGGTTTTCCTGTGTGAAATGTGTTATATATTCCAATGCAGTAGAACCTCTAATACTAAAGACAGCTACGAGAGCAGTAAAGAAAACAAGTAGAGGAGGAATGTGGAAGGGTTGCTAATGAAGCTCTGAGTTCTGCTGCAAATGTTAGTGTCATTTAGAAGACTGAGGATTTCCTGGGAAAGATTATCATTGAGGTTATCATTCACTTCAGGTAACACTAAGAAGGGTTCATAATTCTACTTTCTTCTTAATAAGTATGCTATATCTCCTTCAAGTTAGAAATTCTTTCTACATAGGTGCAATACCTAGCAAAAAAGAGCTTTCACTCCTACTGAATCTCCTCGTTAAGTCTGATAAACATGAACAAAAAGTAGCACAAGGTAGCTTTATCCTTAAGCGTTTTATTTTTAAGCTAGAATGGTCATTGTCTTTCTCTGGGTTTTCCTCAAAAAAAATTTATATTAAACCTTAACCAAGACATGAGAGCTGTTCTGAAAGTAATGTCTCCTATTTTATTATGTTGGCCCATGATGTCAGAGGCAGATGTTGATGGTATGGCAGTAGAGGCTGAACCTTCCCACCATGTGACAGATGGCAGCAGAGGGGAAGTCTAACATAATGATGTCTGACATGGAAGTTCATATGAAAGAAAGGTGTAACACTGAATTTTTCCATGAGGAAAAAATGGCACACACTGACATTCATCAGTGCTTGCTGAATGTTTATGGAGGCCAAACAGTGGATGTGAGCACAGTGAGGCAGTGGGTGGTGCATTTCAGCAGTGGTGACAGCAACCTGAAAGACAAGCCACGTTCTGGATGGCCATACACAGCTATCACACCACAAAATGAAGAGAGTCTTGGTCAGCTCATCTTCATGAATTGGCAGATTATGACCAGGGAACTATGTATGGAGCTGAATATCAGCTTCAGTGCATTGGAAACGATGGTGCCGATGTTGGAATAGTGCAAAGTTTGTGACAGGTGAGTCCCATGAATGTTCACACAGAAATAGAAGGAACATCGCATGCAAGTTTGTCAGGACCTATTGAACAAATACTGGGCTGAAAGTGACAGTTTTCTGGATGGCATTATTACCGGTGATGAGATGCGGTGTCACCACTACAAGCCAGAGTCAAAACGGTAGTCCATGGAGAGGTGATGTGAATTCCCCATTGAAGAAAAAGTTCAAGTTTCTATCCTCAGAAGGCAAAGTGATGTTCACTGTCTTTTGGGATAGTAAAGGGGTGATCCTTCTGGATTTCCTGAAACTCTGATGATGAAAGCTCTGATGAATCTGAAAGCTCGAACTTCCAGAGCCAGGCCAGAGAAGAAGACAACTTTTCTCTTGCAACATAACAATGCCAGGTCCCATGGCAGTTTGAAGACTGTGGAGCACATTGTCAGTCTTCTTTGAACATTTAGTCTGCATTTGGCACCTTCTGACTTCCATCTGTTTGGGTTGAAGGAAGATGGACTGCATTGACAACATTTTCCTGGCAATGGCATCATCAGAGCAGCTGTGAAATAGTGGGTTACTTCTGCTGGTGCAGATTTCTATTAGCTTGGCATAGAAGCTATTGTTCATCACTGGAGAAAATGCATAGCTAATGGAGGTGACTATGCTGAAAACTAGTCTCTTGTAGCTAAGAATTTGCTCTATCAAGTAGTGTTATTGTGCTCTGTTACAGTGTCCGTGGAAATAAGTAGGAGGCATTACATTCAGATTGACCTCCATAGTATCTGGTCTGGACATCTTGTCTGGATTAGTATTTGTTGGAGTCTGGACTGTTTGTCATCTAATTTGATTATGTCACAATTTGCCCATGCAATGGGATGGCTGTAGGATGAGAAAGTAGATGTTGCTCTGCTTTTGTATAAGGGGACAAGAGAAAGACTGGGTCTTCTGCGAGATCCTTACCCTCCCTCTTGAGTAGCCTTTTACATGTGTTACAAAATAATATTATAAGCTTTGGCTATGAGATTACAAAGGCACCTTTTTAATAGTGTTGCAGAATAACTATATTTAGTTTTATTTTGGGTTTTGCTCAGGTAGCCTGACCCCTTGCCTTTATAAGTTCCCTGAGCATGCCCTGAGCGCCAGCTCCTGTGCCCTGGGCCACAGCTTCACACCCATGCACCAGACCCTCCTCAGCGATGATCCCACAGCTGCAGACTTCAAGCAGGAATTCCGCAGGAAAACCAAGTCTGTGGAAGAGCCTGTTGACATGGATTCCCCTGAAATCAGGGAACTGGAGAAATTCGCTAATGAATTCAAACTGCGGAGAATTAAGCTGGGTATGTTCTTTTAGACAGCCAACAAAAGGCTGAAAATTTCCAGGGAGATCCCTAATATTTCTAAATATTTTATGGTTTGGGCTGTGCACCTGTCTCATCATAACTTTAATCCCTCCTGGTATGACTAAACTTTCTCCATTCCTAGAAAACTTGCAAAGAATTAAAAAATGCCAGCTTTTTGCATCTTAGTGTGCCAAAGGTAACTTTAAATATTCCTTCTTCATGAATTATTTGTCTTGCTCACAAGAGCAAACAAAATTTATTCTTGTTCATTAAGTTCCATTCAGTAGCAGGTATGTTATTTCATATAGCTCCAGATTTTCTGCAGCTGAGAGCAGCCCATGAGCTAACCTTTTGTACCCATTCCTTTCCCCATGAAGTGCTCCATCACACAAGATGGTACAGTGTCACTTCAGTATGCAAGATGGATGACATCCATGGCAAATATTTCACACCAGCAGGGAACTTTTCTTCCTGTTTTATTTTCTGGTGCCACAGCATATGTACAGCAGCAATAGATTTCTTTGTTGCTCTCTGATAACTAGCAAGGGTGATGTGAGATGAACTGCATCGGTGGGTCTCTGGTGAGCTGAATATTGAGTACTCTGAACAAAATGCTGCAATTTTGATGTTATTGCTTATAAAATTATATTGTATCATTACAATTTTAGGGCATGCTTCTACAGAAAATCACCTTTATAAATGTAAAAAAAGTTTACACATTTGTTACAGATATCTATGCATTATCTCAGCCACTGGAAATCTCTTGTGTTCCACTTTGCAGTATAAAAATAAGGACTAAAGCAGAAATTTATGTTTTAAAATAAAATCTGTAAGCTAGGTAGTTTTGTTGTATATCATGTATTTAGTGTCAAATGCAGCACAGGAAAGATTATCTGGGCCCCACGCTATTAATCATTATAATTATTACTGCATCTTGATGCAGTAATTTGTGAGGGAGAAAAACTTGCTCTGATGTAAAGAAATGGCTCTGAGGTGGTGAGGCTGAGCTTAATACATTAGTGGGAAAAATGTAATTTGCAGAGGAAAACTGATCTGAGATTGAACTTTATGAGAGAAGACAGAGTTAATATGGGCTGTGGATCTGGGACAGAGAGACACAGTTAGTGCAGTCAGATGGGAAGCAAAAAGCAGCCTTGTGAGACATTTGGCATCTAAAGAGATTGCGCCCGTCCTGGCTCAGATGTAGGCAGGCAGGAAGACAAGACAGATTGACCAGTGCACTGAATGGGGTCCTCAGTGCCTATGAGTAAAGTGCATGCTATTATGTTTGCTTCTGTTCAGCCATCAGATAACAGGAGACCAGCAGGGCTGACAAGGAGTAGCTTAATGCCACTGCATCACCTACAGAAATGTATGGGACCTGGATATTTCTAAGATCCCTAATCAGAGAGATGTAGAACTTACTTATAAAATCAGCAGAAGGCTGGGTGCAGCCTAAGGTGAGCTGAAAGTCAGCCCAAGACCTCTACAAAATGAAAACAGAATCATAGAATCACTAAGGCTGGAAAGACCACTAATATCACCCAGTCCAAGCACCAACCCATCTTTGCTGTGCCCACTATGTCCCTCAGTGCTACATCCACATGGTTCTTGAACACTTCTAGAGATGGTGACTCCACTACCTCCCTAAGCAGCCTGTGCCAGCACCTAATCTCTCTTTCTGAGAAGAAAATTTTCTTAATATCCAATCTGAAACTCACCTGGTGCAACTTGAGAACATTACCTCTTGTCCTATTGCTGTTACCTGGGAGAAGAGGCCGACACCAACCTCGCCACCACCTCCTTTCAGGCAGTTGTAGAGAGTGATAAGATCTCCCTTGAGCCTCCTATTCTCCAGACTGAACAATCTCAGTTCCCTCAGCTGCTCCCCGTAAGACTTGTGCTGCAAACCCCACACCAGCTTTGCTTCCCTTCTCTGGACACACTCCAGGGCCTCAAAGACTTGTAGTGAAGGGTCCAAAACTGAACACAAAACTCAAGGTGTGGCCTTACCAGTGCTGAGTGCATGCACCATAGGAACAGCAGCTTCCTAAGAGTCCACAATGAAGGGCTCAGTGGCTCAAGAACAGTCATCCTCTGTAGAAAGCTCCAGAGTGACTTTTTCCTCTTAATTTTGACAGGTTATACACAAACCAACGTTGGCGAAGCACTGGCTGCTGTGCATGGCTCCGAATTCAGTCAAACTACCATTTGTCGCTTTGAGAACTTGCAGCTGAGCTTTAAGAATGCATGCAAACTGAAATCAATACTGTCCAAGTGGCTGGAAGAAGCAGAACAAGTGGGAGGTAGAGTTGAAATCCTCTAAGTATTGACTGCAAGTAGATCACAATCCTATAAATACTTTGAAGGACTAATATGTGCCTTCCATAAACTGAGAGTTTTGCTTTACTAGCTTTAGATATTAAGATGTGCTGATGGCATGTATTAAATTTTTTTGTCTTTTTTTGTGTGAGCAAAAAATATTTGGAGGGGCAAACTGTAAGGCATGGAGACTACAGAACAGCAGAAACACCACTTGCTTGTGAGAAGTCATTTCCTTCAGTCTCATTGCAGTGAGCTAGTTCCATTCCTGTACTCGTAGTCATTACCTCTACTTTAGGATCTGCAGGACAGCCCATGCAGCACTGAGCTGGAATTCTTCACTAGCAGAGGACTTCCTGCAAGTGCCTAGTGTTTTAGATGTGGCCATGGGGTACAGAATTCATGTTCAGCTGAGGCAGTGCTCTTTAAAGCCCTGAAGAAGAATAGTATGGCATAGAGATTTATTTTTTATGTGACCTTTTTGCTGCTAGAGGATTCCCTTCCTTTTGCCAGGTTAATTTCCACGTGTAGAGAGAGTCCTGAGGTTCCCTGGGCTAAGCTGATTGAGAAAAGGTTGGCTGATGTAAAGTAAACAGGTCATTTTAAGGGACAGCCTTTTCATCTGAATTCATTCAGAATGAATTAAGATGAGGGGAAGTGGCATGCATGGAGGTGACGGTGAAAGCCAGGGCTGCTGCTGTGCAGCACTCACCTAGAACAGGAAGAAAGAGATTTAATACTGCCTTTTGGATTTGCCATTATATTCAGCAGTAGGAAACATTGTTAAGCAGCTGCTTCTGCCATGCAGTTCAGTTTCCTTTGAACCAAATGAAACCAGAAACTCTCCTAATGTGGTCAGCACACTGTAAGGATTACTTGTAAGGGGTTTGCTGTGTAGCACCTGCTGACTTTGCTAGCATTGGTGCAGGCGTGAGCTGCACAGTAAGGCAGTGGCCTCTGGAAAGCAAGGGTGACTTGTCCAGCAGAAAGTGGAGAGGGTGAATAAATTGGATGGAAAACAGAGCTGTATTTCTGAAGAAAGAGAGTGAGATAGCTGAGGGGTATGGAAATGGATCCAGGTTGCATCCTGCTGATGATGAGGAGGAAAGTATGTAAAATGAGTGGAGTGACATGTCTCCCCAGGTATGCAGGCATAGAAGCAGAGCCAATGCCATTGCAGCTTTACCACTGGCATGCTGTTTTTGCTTATAATCATTTACAGTGGAGTTAAAATGAGCAAGCCTCTTAAAGAAAAATGTGTAGCTCTGTGGTGCACTCTCCTTATTCAGTAGTAGTATCTGTTAAACTTTCTTCTGTCTTCAAACAAGGGCAAATTTTTTTCCAGTGATGGCTGCACACAGTTTCCATCCCCTGTGGAAGTTAACTGCTCTTTTGTTTTGTTTTTAATGCAGCTTTATACAATGAAAAAGTTGGCGTGAATGAGCGGAAGAGGAAGCGCAGAACCACCATAAGGTTATACATATTTATGGGGTTATATGTTAGAAACGCCTTCAGCTAAGAAGTTTCATTTTGGAGGGTTGAAATCAAAGTGTTGTTTTCTATTTGTGAATAGTTAATGAAGGATAAACTATATTGAAACATTCCAGTGAAAAATAAAAGCACACCTACCTCCCTGTGAAACCTCAGTGGGCTCCGAGTACAATACATTTCCCAATTAGAGACTTTTCAAAATATGACAACATACTTCCATGTGAAAAAACATTCCAATTCTGACCCAATTTTACAATTTCGATTTAGTAAATAAGTGCAGACCATCCTTGTTTTTTTAATTTATGGGAAGTTCTACATTATATCAAATGAAATTGCATAATTTTCCAGGAAAGTAATATCTGGGATATCTGAGGGCATATTGTACAGGTATTAGTGGATCTCCATCTCTGTTTTCTGCTGCTGGATTCCTTAGAGTTCCAAAGGAAGCATTTTCTTGAGCTGTAGCCAAAAAAAAAAAAAAAAAAAAAAATATTTGCTAGGGAACTTCCTTCTCCCATTACTTTTTTCATCTCAGATAGCCAACACCTACCATCTTTCTAGCCTCAAATCCATACAGAAATTAAGTAGGCTGGTAAATCATCATAGAAAAACAGTTACCAAATAGGGAAAACGAAGAACACAATGCAAGAGATGGTGAGGTATACCCTTTTCTTTTCAATATCCTAGACTCTTATAATTGTTGGTGAAGAAGAATTCACCGAGGGGGGCCTCCAAGTACCTGTAGTATTCTTCTGCAGAAAGTGGATTTGGCCACTTTAGGGCACAAACTTGGCACTGTCAGGCCCTACTTCTCACAGCAAAGTGCCTGTTCTTTGAATAGCAATCACGTCCTCTGTGCAGTGCCATCTCCCAGAGAAGTAGGCTGCTCTATGGCCCCACAGTCTGAGCCCCGCAATGACAGCTCGTACCTTCTCCTCTCATATTCAGCTTGAGCTTTGCTTTTTTGAATTACATTGCCTTTGATATAAGAAATAAAATGAAGATACGAATTCTTTCTGTCTTTCAAAGTAAATATTCCTCTAAGAGGGTGCTTCTCAGCTAGGAGTGAACAGGGGATGTAAAATGCTTCATTGCTCATCTGCTAATCACAGCACCTCTCTAGGGACAAAACTTTACTCATGGAAGGCCATTTTTTTTCTCAGCTTCTCTTCAAGTGAGAAAGGACTGTGCCAGACCCTTTTACCCACTATGGCCTATGTAGCTGTGATTTCAGAGCAACTCTGTTCAGGTGTTTCCCAAGATCTTGAGAAACCTCCTGAAGACTGTTCCACTAATGTTATAGGGTTTGCTGTTCTTGCTTTATAACAGCTGCTGAGGAAATCAAGCATATTATTATTTCTGCTTTTATATCTACCCTCTTTATACTGAAGCTATTAAATATGGCAGGCTGTCAAGGGCACAGATCACTGAGGGGAAGCTCAGGACTATACCCAATATATTAAAACATATAAAATGTTTACTATTTCTTTGAAAGCATGTAGGACCTCAGTTTGAAGACTTGAAGGACCTGGTAATTTACAGTTGTGGAAGCTATTTAATTTTCTATTTTTATTAGGAAGTTTAAAAAACTTTTAGACAAAAAATAATCATAGAATCACAGAATGGTTTGAGTTGGAAGGGACCCTTAAAGGCCATCCAGTGCAACTCCCCTGCAATGAACAGGGACATCTTGACATACAGCTTGATCGGGGCACTCAGAGCCCCATCCAGCCTGACCTTGAGTGTCTTCATGGATGGGGCATCCACCATCTCTCTGGGCAACCTGTTTCAGTGCTTCACGACCCTTATTGTAAAAAACCTTTTCCTGATGTCCAGTCTAAATCTCTGCTCTTTTAGTTTGAAACCATTTCCCCTTGTTTTGTCACAACAGACCCTGCTAAAGAGTCTGTCCCCTTCTTTCTTACAATCTTGCTTTAGATAATGAAAGGCCGCTACCAGGTCTCCCCAGAACCCTCTCCAGTCTGAACAGCCCCAGCTCTCTCAGTAAGGTATCTATAAATCTCTGTGTGTGTAGAACATTATGCTATTAATTAGGTGGTTTTGGTAATGTTGCTAAATATTGCAAAATGCACACACAAATGAAATACCACCAACATACTACAGTTGAAGTAATAGGAACTCCTGCAGGTATTTTGTACATTCGCACATTATTTCCAGTATAATGCATAAAGTGCCCTCTTGTGTCCGAAGAAATTACAGCTACTGCTTAAGCCAACTTTGGTTGCGTCCTGTTGTGCCTATGCAAAAATGTTGCAGACACTTTCATTTCTGAGAACACATTAATAAAAATAGGAAGCAAATTCCATCTGGCACTATGCAAAGATAATAGCTTACCTTTCTTTTTGGTACCACTCGACGTTAGTCATTGCTGACTGCAAAGAACAGGTTACGGCAGATATTTGATTTTTAGAAAATATGATAACCACTAGAACACTGCTGTTGTCATCTCTGAGTTCCAGAAGTACTACAGAAAAAGCCTGAATGTGTCAGAAAATTTCCTAAAAGTGATATTTTGTCCCTTTATCCAGTATTGCTGCCAAAGAAGCCCTGGAGAGGCACTTTGGAGAACAAAGCAAGCCTTCTTCTCAGGAAATCATGAGGATGGCTGAGGGGCTTAATCTTGAGAAAGAAGTCGTAAGAGTTTGGTTTTGCAACAGAAGACAAAGGGAAAAAAGAGTGAAGACAAGTCTGCATCAGAACGCCTTTAGCTCTATTATCAAGGAGCACCATGAGTGCCGGTAAAGCTTCTTCGTGCGTAGCTGTGGATTTCTATTTTGCTTTATTTTAAGTACTTCGTTGTTTAAAAAACAAAAAGCAAACAAACAAACAAAAAAAAAAAGAAGAAAAAACGGTAAATCACTTGATTCCCTTACAAGCTAGCCAGCTTCAGATGCAATTTGGTGTGGAAGGCCTGCTTTCATTGTAACAGGTTGGGGAAAAAAATGCTATTGCATATATTTGAAGTGTTGAAGGCCTAACTTCAAGGAATCTATTAGGCATTACTCAACCAGAAATGCTTTACAAATAGCACACGTAGTTGCAGTTTCCCCATGCTATGCCTTCATTGAGTCCACACTGTACTGAATGATTAACAGAGAACCCCCATTGTAGGTACTCTAAGCATGAGGAAACAAATCCTCTGTATTACTCATGAAGAAAGGTTACAAAGCTTGGTGCCAGCAGCTGTAGTTCGTGAAAGATTTTTGCCTGTTTTTTGCACATGCCATACCCTCAGCCCATGGTAGCTATTAACTGAGCTAACCTTTGTGAGATTATGAGCCATTAGGCACATTACATGGTCCCATCCCCAGTGTTGAACACTGAGTTCACTAAATTTAACATCAAAAAGAAGTTAGAACTTTGAGGAAGAGGAGAACATGAAGAAGTGGTCTTAAGCTTGCAGTGTTGATATTGTTGAGTATCTATCTATGGCCAAAGATGGGATCCTGGAGGACTGTCACTGGATGTGAATGATCCAGGAAGGCAGTAGAGGAGTGTGAGATGAGGACTGAAAAGCTGCCTTCCGAAAACTGGCTGAAATTCAGGCACAAGCTCACAGCTGCTGTATATCTCCAACTGAACTACTTCAGGTAACTTCCTTGTGTCTTTTCAAGATGAAGATATGGAAGATGTGCCATAGCTGCTGTCTTTATTTATGGTAGAATAAGCTTACCAGTACTGAGGTGTCAACATGGTTCCTCATGTGTGCTTGGTTTCAGTGTACCACTGCCTTAAACAGGTGCCAAGTTGAAGCGATATTTTCTAATGCTAGTTATCAAAGGTATTTCCTGCTAATTCACTGCATGCCTTGAGGTCTGATTTGGGTAGGTTTAGCTATCACCTAAGAGTTTATGGCTTGATGGGAAAAAGTAGGGAATGATCAGCTGATTATTACTTCAGGCTTTCTCTGCGTTGTATTTTTTTAAGATTAAATCCTTTTGTGGACATACTTAAACGAGAGAGTGTATTAAGTGAAAAAACAAGGCTTTTTTGCTTTGAAACAAGTAGCCAAAGCATTTATTCCACTGTACATTTCCACTCTCTTACACCCCTACAACTGAAAATAACCCCTTGTCATCCTGTAGCCTGGAGAGACAATCAGGCAAAAAAAAACAATAAAAACTAACAAAACAATCCCACAATAATAAGCTAACAAACAAAAACCAATGACAGTGCCAGAGCTCCACCTATCAGAAAGCCAGTCACCAAGAAACTAAATTAAGGACTTTAGTACTCACAAGGGACAGATTATCAAGCCATCTCATCAACCCTGCTTGTTGTTATTAAATAGCCCATTACCATGTATGTATTTTACACTTTTCCCAGGACTGAAATTAAGTGAGTACATGCAAGCAGTAATGGCCTGATAAATTTTATTTTTCCATTAAATAGACCTGATGATTTAGAAAATGTCTAAATAATAGGCCCACAGAAAGCAAAGAGGTTTACCGTTCAAGATCACTTAGAATCAGCATGGACAAATTGTGTTTTCACACTTCTACATGTTAAATTGTCTCTGACACCTATTACTGTGACCATAAGCTTATTCAACTGTGGAAGTTTGGCCTCCGGATTAAGGAAATTTATTTTTATGGATTAATCGCACTGCTACAACCCCTTAATTTAGAAGCAGCCTCTAATCTAATCATTCAAATGGGAGAAATTATGCTATATACCCTCTTCAGGTAGTCCTCAACACTAGCATAGCTCACCCACAGCAGCAAAGAAAGACCACGCCTCTGCCTTTATCAGCTGTGTGTGTATTGACAGACCATGAGCTTTCCAACAGGATAAAAGATAAACACATTTGAGAAAATTGGCACTCAACGGCATGCATTTGTGTACTTCTGATGTTACGTAGTCTAGTGTTGTATGTATGTTGAAACTACTGACAAATATGAATTTTATTTATATTGTTATTTTATTGAGCCTGTGTGTTCTCTTCCTCCCCAAATAAAGTGTTCTTGCACATTCGGTTTTCCACGTAATTGTTTGTAGTTCTCTTTCAGTAATACTTTTTTAGCTGTGTGTTGTGCAGATTTGTTTATTCACTTTAGCATGCTGCAAGTTAATTCGAGAGAAATTCATGAAATTGTGATTTCTTGTCTTCCACAAAGCCTCACAAGTGAAGGCTAATTGCAGAAGCTCAGCAAAATAAAATGAAAGTTGACACATAATGCCATTTGTTACAGAAGAGTGACAAAAAAACTAAGTGGAAGAAGCAGCCACCACCTAAACACATCTAGCTGTCACCATGGAAATACTAACCTCTTAGAGCAGAATTGTTTTTTTTTTAAAAAAAAAAACAGCGTGGATGAAATCAATTTAATATGCTGCAGCTGTTAGACTTGGAGAAAGTGGCAATTCAGAGTTTTCTTAGGAACAACTCATTCACTGGCTAATTGCCATCAATCACTCTTGATTGAGGGAAAAGGCCCTAGATCAGATGCCTGAGGGTTAGTTAGTCTTATAAGCCTGCAAGTAAGTTTAGGTAGCTGCTTAACAAACATGGGTTGTGCCATTTTTCTTTGAAGTTTTTTTTTTTTTTTTTTGCTTTTACTTTCCCAATGGTAACTTTAGGTAACTTGTTAGAAGTAGAACAGAGGACAAAACAAGACCATCTGCTAATGCCTAAATCTGTGGTTCATCTGTCTCCTGAGTGATGTACGCTCTTATCACCCTCATCTGAAGGAGACAGTGTACTCAGAAAAGGACCCAGTACCAACCAAGCTGATGATCAAAGGTAAGTGGAATAATTAAGTAAGCTAGACTTTTATCTCTCTTTGAGATGTAATGTACATTGACTGTCACAGTGATCTACTCAATTACAAGCTGTACAGAAAAGATGGAAACAGGTTGTTCACCGCCCTGCATAATATAAGAACTAAAAGTCAACATGTAAAGTTAAAAAAACACCAAGAAAACATAAAAAAGTAGTGATTTTCAATGTGGTGAGGACTAGACTGTGGAACTCTACTAGAAAATGTGAGTGCCAGCAATTTATTCACGTAGCTAGGTCTGCAGAAGAGAAAGCCACTCAGACTGCCATATACAGTAAAATTATGTACTCTCTGGAAATAACCTAACTTCAATAGATGACTCCTAATATCTCTTCCAACCTTTATTTTGTTTACATCTTTCTTGTGTTTTCTTGGGTACTGTTTACAGGCACCAGCAGAGTGGGATTCTGTGTGAGATGGACTTTGGTCTGCCTCAGTATAGCTGTTTTTAGGTGCATCAAGCAATTGTGTTGCTCCTTCTGGATAGAAGACTTTCAGTTGATGTTAAGGTGTCAGCAAGGATAAAGGAGTATGAGGGACTGAGTTGGTTTCTTTGTTGTTTTAGTCTACTAAAAATAATATTAAAAGAACTTGTTTCTTAGTAGGGGGATGTAATTTGGTTATAGAGTGCTATAAAATATGTAACTAACTATAATTGAAATAAATATAACAAAACCTGTGAACACTATACTCTGCTACTGAAAGATTTTCATATAGATAGGGCTGCAGATCTTTAGATAACTGTCTCCAGAAACACTGGATAGATCTTGATGATGCCTTCAGATCAGCAATCTTTCTGATACCAAAAGTAATGCCTTTATTACTGAACTTCAAGACCCTACCGATGGAGGAAAAAGCTCATCATTGAAGTTTTAACATCACCCAGTTTTAACAGCTACTGAAAAGATAAAGTATGCACTTCACTCAGAAGGGACACAAGTCTTGGTCTTCAACCAAAATACAATCAACAACACTTTATACTTAACTTCACATTACAGTTTCTCCTTCAATGCTTAAGAGTAGAAATTCCTTTTCAAGAGGAAGGAAACGCAAACTTAGTCAAAATCTATGCTTAATGTTGAGTCGAAGGCCCACAAACAACTTCAGTAAACACTCAATAAATGTTATGCTTCTTTATTGCTTGGGTCAAAGGTAAACTTATATTTAAGAATGGGGCTATTAAAAAAAAAAGTTGTGGTATAATTTGGATAACAGGTTAGTCAAAAGCTTTGGACCTTACCTGCTGTCTTTGTGACTTTAAGCTTGGATTTTAACACTTTAAAAGGCAAGAAAAGGAAAAATACTAAGAGAGCAGAGCTGGTACTGCGTCAATGGTTTTGCTTTTCTAGCTGTCGAGCCCAAAGAGCTCCCCAAAACCAAAAGTAGGAATGGTATCAGAAATCTTACAGATGCTGAGAAGTCAGTGGCAAGATAACAGATCTAACAATGCAAAGAAAGCCCACCAAGAGAAGGATGTTTAGGACTAACTTCTAGAGGACAGAACCATTGTGGAATAAAAAAACTTTTATTAGATTTTTACAAAATAACTTGTTTAAAAAAAATCATTTCAGAGAGATAGGCAATATACAAACTTAAATGTTCATATCCACTGCCTTGCAGATTAATAGCACGTCCCTTACTTTCTCCAGTTGGTATCAACATCCATGTCAAAAAAAACCATAAGAAGATTAACCTATGCATTTTTTCCACTGCTGACTTGAATCCTGTGTGTGTGACAACAGTAGATTCACAGAAGTTAATGTTTCCTCCTGCACTTCTCTAGCAGCAAAGTGTTTTTAAGAAACTTGTACCTTGAAGCTTTTCTGTTTTCAATCTTAAGAGGTATTTTACTTTCTTTGTAACAACAGTGCTTTTGTTTGCGCTGTTTGCTGAACTATACTAGCACAACCAGGCAAATAATCTACAGCAGAGTAAGGGCCGAGGAACTTTATGCTCTCTGGGAAGTTGTAACTGGGAACTGCATTCTCAGACTTAGTCATCTACTAAAAATGTGAAGTTTTTATTTCATTAGTCAAATGTGTTCCACCTAAAGCCAGAATCATGCTGATGCAGCTAAGAGACCATAGAAAAAAAACCTTCATGGAAACAGAATGCTTTTATTGTAGTGTTTTGACAAGTAATTATCGTGTATCATCCAAAATCGTCCTCATAACTGAGATTTAGTTTATCAGTGTGCTCAAATGTATCTTAGTAAACTCAACTATGCACAGTTATCTCTCATTAAGAAATACTGTAAAATATATACAAATGTTTCAGGCAACTGTCCCTTTTGCAGATGCACAAGTAGCATTTCCGAACAGGTGCATTTCTAAACATCACTGAGTCTCATCAGAGCTCTTGCCACAATGTTTTGTGGAAACTATCTATCTTTCTTATACTTTACTCTCCTTTCAAAGACTGATTCTGAAAAAAAAAAAAATCACAAGTACTAGATTTATATACATAAAGGCACAGGAATACTGTTAGGTTACAGTACAATAGAGTTCAATCAGTGCCTTTCATGCATTGAAGTTCACTAACATCTAAATCCCTTTCCAGTAGAATTAACTGCACGACTGCGTATCCTTCTCCTTTGATAAAAAAGAATAATCAGCTATTTAGTCAACTCAAAGTTACTGCAGAAACTTGAAAGAAATGCATAAACTGCTTTTTCTTCCTGCCTAAATTGCTGGACTTTCAAGGCTATTTCTCATGAAAACAAAATAATTTCAGCAAAGAGTAAAGGTGAAGTTTCGTTTCTGCCAAGACGACAGACTAATAATTCTTCTATAGCAATAGATTTATAAAAATGATATATATTATACAGGTGTTATCCTAGGAGATAACACCGCCAGCTACAGAACTGCCAATTCTAAGGACAGAAAAGGAACTGAGAAGAAATCTTTGAATTCAGACGATGTATAAATTTATCGTTAGAGCTACATCCCTATTCAGTCCACTGCTCAAGACGATGGCATGCAATGGACACAGCAAGTATAATTCTCCCTGTCAATTGATTCGAAGTGGTCTCTTCTCCCACCCAAGTATCGGCTTGAAGATGTCATTTCTGCAGCTTCAGAGTTTTCCTAGGCATCAGTTGCATTGAAAAAGTATTTGCACTTTTTACATTTGTCTGCAGCTGAATAATTAGAAGGCAGACAATTGCCATCAAGCTAATCAACTCCCAAAGCTTTGAGCTGCCGTTCAATCTCTTCATCTGATATGGTAGAAGCTTTTGATGTTGATGCAGATGGTAAACCTCTGGCAGCAGATGGAGCTTTGGCCATCTAGGAAGAGAAAGAAATTTTCTTTAATCAAATGAATACAATTTATGAGAACCTGACTACTAGAACAGGACTTTAAAATAAAGGATGTTAGAAAAAAATACTTGTTGGGGGGATGAGGGGGGAATGAACAAAGGGAAGAAATATGTGAAATAATTCAAAATACGCATACCTTTCCAGAGATTTCAATTCCTATCTCATCAAGCACCTGGTTAACAATATCCTGGCTTTCCTCCTCTTCATCAGAAGCGTCAAAAATATCATCTAAAGTATCGTTAACTTAGAAGAAAAAAAAAAAAAACACCTTACATTATGCAAAGAGACTACAAAAATCTACTGCCATTTTACTACCCTCCCAAAATACCACTTAATAAGATACCAGGAAAAAGCAACAGTATATTAGAGACTGTTTTCTTACTTCTGCCTTGCAAAGCCTCCAAATACAGGAAGGCATAACATGATAGATACAATACGACTGCGTTTGTAAAAGTGATTGGTTTCAATGAAACAGCTCAGTTGCTCTATTACCACTCCACTATGTTTTAACATTTATTTTTTTTTCCAAAAACAGCACCTACAGATCCCTAGAAATCCCTTCCCTCTTCTAAATAAGTTACAGAACTGTTACCTAATATCTGAATTGCAACAATACAATTCTGGGCAAGTGAAGTGTTGATATCCTGCTCAACAATATTCTTTTGAGTTCATGCTGTGGTACTAAGGCCAACACAGCAACAAGGATTTGCATGGGAAGGAAAATGTGTTAGCAACACTGGGAAATTCTGTAGTCTAGTTGGTAAAGGACAGAGTCAATCAGAAACAAAAAAAAATCCCTTTATCTATCACCCTCCAAAAGGAAGTTTGTGGCTTAAAATCAATGAGGAGATAAATACATCCCATACCAGCATGTACATAAAGCTGAGATGATCAATAATTTCTCAGCTAAACTCGAATTGTTAACAGTCCAAAACATAAACCACACACAGAATGATCAGCTACAGGAAAAGCAGTTTTTCCATGACCTCCTATTAGTTACGCCAACAAAGCCTTGTAGCGTTCTCAAACCCCTTCCCCTTCCAGGATGTTCCTTCGAGAAGTATGATGAGTGTTTTGCATGAAGAAGGAATGGATTTATGAATCCAGTGCTACTAAAAAGCCTAAGGCAGGCTCTCTGCTCAGACATTCATTGTTTTGTTTGCTCTTCACTTGCTATCAATCTCTTTGTTTGGAGAAATAAAACCTCAAACATCTGTATGTCTATACTGGTTTTAACCCTTGAAGAGAACCATGGGATGCAGCTATCTATTTTCCCTAAATGCAGAACTTACTCATTTCTTCAGTCATTTCCATCTTCATATTTTCCTTCTGGAAATTCTGCATAGTTTGTAGTGTCTTCTGTGGATCCATTTTCTTATTAACTGCTTGCATTGTCTAATAATATGGGGGGAAAAAGTCACCATTATCATACAGTTAGACAGTAATAAAGGCCAATACATGCATTAAGAAGGAATAAAACTTCTCTAATAAAATAAACAATTTAGTCAGAATTTCATGTTTTTCGGTCCTTTTACATGCCAGAAGAACTGCAGACACAGATCAATAGTACAACCTGCACCTAGTAAGAAATACTACTAACCTAATAGACAAGCCTTTTTAAATGTATATGTCTTTCTTGCACCATACCTCTTCTGCTGCCTTTAAACTTGGAAAAATCTGCCTGATCTGAATGAAAAGAAGGGGAAAACATTTCCTTACTTGCAGGCTATATATTTTAGAGGTAAATGGCTGTAGGTTTTTTATTTGGTTGAAGATCATTTCTTTCAACCACCACTAGAGGACAGACACTAAATTGCAATCATTTCCTTATGATATAATTTCATGGAAAAATGATTTTTACCTGAAAAGCAAATATGCAAGTGTTCAGGATGTACACATTAGCTTATAGTGAACTCTTGTACTGAGTATAGATCAATTGTTTTACTAGAAGTACGCAGCTGTCTTTGCTTATAAGAAGCATGCCTCTACATCTCTCATGGAATGTCTAAACCTAAATATAGATGTGAGCAATATAAATGAAAGAGTACATCCAAGAAGGTAAGAGTTGGCTTGATAGTAACCCTTTAATTAGCCAGTACATCCACTACTAGCTTCATAGAAGCACTTCTGCTTTCACTTCTGATTTTGCTTGAAGTGATTACAGAACGTATCCGTAAGAATCATCAAGTCCAACCTCTGACTCCACTCAAAAATCAGACCATATGACTGAGAGTGTTGTCCAGATGCTTCTTGGATTCTGGCAAGCTCAGTCCCGTGACCACCACCCTGGGGAGCCTGCACCAGTGCCTGACCACCACCTCAATAACGATAAAATAATATGCTTCAAACATTACCTGAATTTCAAAGGTTGTGTTCCTATTCATATTATTTTAATTGAAAATTTTGTTCTGGATTTGTAGGGTATTAGTTCTTTAGAATTCTTCTACTCACAGATGAATATAAAAAGAATCTGTACTACATTGATTTATGTACCTTCAGCAAATAGAGGTCAGACCCATGACTAAAAAACAGGTGACTACTCACTGGACTTTAATATGTCGAAAATTAGTGCCACATGAGGCTAAAAAGCATTTGGATGATATTTTAGAAGTTTCACATTCGTGTAGTTGTTATGCCTCTTGAGGCAACTGATTGCATACGTTTTTCTACTGATGTAATAATGAAAAAGCAAGATCCATTTGTTCCCATGCAAGACTGTTATAGGAATATATTCAATAATCTGTTTAACCTGATTGGTCGTGTAGTCAGACAAGCCACCCCTTTGTGGTTTAGTTCTGGAAAATAAAGTTTACTGTGGAGTCACAACTTTATCACTGGATGGGTTCATATCTGCCAACATACTATTCTAAATATTTTTTCACAGCAATGATTACTTTCTGCATTAAGTTGAACCACAGGCTTAACTGGTGTGTAACTGGATTTATCTCAGATTGTGATAGAAGTACTGTTTATCTGCAATTACGTGTGCAACTTCTGTTTCCTGTACCTCAAGCTGAACAATCCTGCTTGCCAAAAGCAAGCTCCTTATTTATCAGTTCAAAGAAATGGGAAAAAGTTCATAATTAAGATAACTGAGATTTTTCAGTGTCTTTTATGACCTAAAATTTGTGAGAAAACAATGCAATACTGGTTTCTTACAGCACGGAGAGTGAGAATGACAGGGAGTCCCACAGTAAATTTCCTTAGAAACGTATCATCTCAAGTAATAACCTACCTCACACAAGCTATAAAGCTGCTGTGACACACTGCCTTGATTTCCAGATGAAGCATTCCCAGCTTTTTCCCCAGTAAAAACTGCTTGTGACATGACATACAAGCAAGAAACTGTAATGGCACAGTTGACTGTTGTTTTTTTGTTGGCGTGGTAGTGGTTTATTTTTGTCTACCGAAAGAGCTCTTCCACTGGTCTTAAAAGTTGAATTTTATCATGCAAACATTTGACAGATGTCTAGACCAAGAAGATACTCCTAGTTAGGCTCTAACTGGCAGGACTAATTGGACAAAAAAATTAATAATACAAATCAAATTACATTTCCCTACTGTATCCTCAGCGCTGTTCATGGCAGTAAGCAATACACTTGATTCCTTTAATTACCGTATGCAAAATAACACCACGTTTACATTAAAATGCAGCACATGCTCATAACACCTTACCTTTGCTGTAGTTGACATAGCTCCAGCCATCTTCATCTGAGAGTTCATGACCTTTGTTTGAGTTGACATAGAAGTGACTTTAGAGCTAACAGCGTACGTTCGATTCTTCTGTTTCCGCAGTTGTACGAGCTGTTTTGCTAGCACTTTGCAGGCTTCCTTATTACCGGTCTTAGCCATTTTCTTTATCTCCAATTCCTATTTAAAAAAAAAAAAAAAATCATTCAAATAATAAAATAAAGTCCCAAGTTCAGGAATTTTATTAGTGTTAACTATTCTTTTTTTTTTTTCTTTTTTGCTTTTTTTCAGGATTTTTTAAGTTACATCAACAGTTAACTGATTTTTTACTGAGGTTATTCAAGGTTATTTCATAGAATAAATACAAAGCTGTCCTGCTTTGAATTTAAAACCCAAACTGAATCAAGTAGTACGGTAGCACAGTTCCCCAAAAGGCTTCACTTCAACTTTTACATAATGTCACATTAATTTCTATGCGGACATTCAATTCTATATCTGGGTATGGAGTAACACTTCAAAACAAAAAAAGTGAAGAAATAATTATGTCTAGCCAGTTATTAGTGCTATGGCTCTAATCTTTTTTGATTTCTTGCATTTACTACTTGCACACCTACTGCATTGCCTATGGAAGAAACAGTGAGGCCACAGGCTCTGCTAGTTTTTCAGATCAGAGATAATCTCATAAATTTTTGGGGAATAAGTAAATAAAGATAGGAGACAAAGGCTCTATTTGCCCACATCGCTTACCTGAACTTACCACATAATAAAAGCACTGTAATTTGTCTACAACAACATGCACTTCACGTGGACACCACTGGCTAACAAGAAACAAACTTATTTATCAGCTCGGGGAAACTGCAGGTCTAGAAGTACCAGGGAAAAGTTTGGCACAGATAATTCTGTTAGCAGGGATTTTTTCAAAATATGCCTTTTGATTTGTGTTTTTGTTAATACAGGCTTTCCAAACAACTCTCCTTTTCAGCCTAAGGAGAGCTTGCCATAATAACTTAGCTCTTCTTATGAGGCCAGTTGTGCATTTTGACTTTTACCATTAAGCAAAAGCAGCTTTAAGACCAGCACTGTAATTCTTCGTGAGAATATATCTTCTACAGGAGTACAAACACTTCACTTTATGTACACTAATAGTCCAGAAAAATGCATTTATAAGAAGATATGTTGCTCTGAAAAAGTAACCACTGGTCACTACAGTATGAAAAACAGTCATGTTTAAAGGCAAATATAAACTGACTCATTGCATTAGCTTTACAACTAGGAAAGACCATGGTTAAGTTTACCACAGAGGTGGTACTAGCACAAAGACTTCCCTGAAAACCTGTAGTTTCTGAAGGCCTGTGTTATAAATACTATTTTCAACCCAAAATGCAGGTCAGCAAGTAAGGAACGTAAGACTATTCAAATATTAGAGGCCAGAAATAGATGCAAAGATATCTTCTTCCTAAGTAGGAATAGATACGAAGTATTAGGAGGAAGTGTTTCACACAGAGGGTGGTGACGCACTGGAACAGATTGCCCAAGGAGGCTGCGGATGCCCCATCCCTGGAGGCATTCAAGCCAAGGCTGGATGTGGCTCTGGGCAGCCTGGTCTGGTGGTTGGCAACCCTGCACATAGCAGGGGGGTTGAAACTAGATGAGCATTGCGGTCCTTTTCAACCCAGGCCACTCTGTGATTCTATGATAAGTAGCTCACAGAGACCACAAAAACAAAATTCCATAGCAGGCCCAGAATTTCCTTCTTTTTTTCATACCTCAAATATTGCAAATGATTTGAAGAGATTAGTTTAGACTGAATTCTTTAATAGCAAACATCTGCAAATAAAGATTCTCTCACTGAGAGTACTAAGTAGCATTTATAACTTGGCTTTTTTGAAAGATAAACCAAAATCAATCACTGCTACATCACTACAAATAATCCAGATAATAAATCAAATAATATATACATTATTTTATTCTTAACTAAGCAGAATTTGGATAGCAAGCTGCAATACAGTATTGGCTTTTTTCAGTGGTTTGGGGCTAGTTTATCCAACTCAGGTTCTTCTGAAAAAAAAAATAAATTAAAATTAATATAGTCATAATGGGTTCCTGAACTGAAATAGAACTGTCTGCATAGTATCAGGGATTCCCTTTCAGAGGAAAGAGCATAATCAAATGTCCTGAGATTGGCTGATAAATCCTTGGTCCTTTCTCAACGGATCTGACTCTTAAAAAGCAGTGTTTGATCTCCATTAATTGTCTCAACTGAAGAGCATATTTTAACTTTTCTTGAAGACATAATTAATTTCATTTTTATTCCCCCAAATATCCAAAAATTTCTGATAGAATTTAATGTCACAAATAATCATGAAAATTAAGGTATTTCTAGGGTCAGAATATTTCCTACTGAAAAAAAGCCTTATCAGTGAGTAATTTATTACAACCTACCTGTTGTAAAGCTTCAAGAAACAATCTGTGACCTCATTTTAGCTCTCATGGCCTGCTGTCATGAAACACCACCTCAGCAGCTACCGAAACATTGCCTGGATTTACATAGCTTTTCCCAGTCGGAGCATGTCTTCATGCATCAAACCACACCATCTGTCACATCCATTTATCCAATTATGCTGCCACACAGCTGCAGCATCCATTCATTGAACACTTGATAGCTCTCACACATGAAGTTTTAAAGAAATTTTAATTTAGGCAAATATTTTTAACATTATTAGCTAGTTTTATGAAATTTCTAGCTGAGTGAAAAGAATAATGCTATAGGGGTATTCGTGATATCTACAGTCATAAAAAAATGTCAGCACAAACACCTTTTAGTCTTTCCATTACTATACCATTGATTTGAAAGCCTAGTATGAAAAAAAGAATCACCTTCTGAAGGATAGAGAATGCTAAGAATGGAGAGAAAAACTGTAAATGTAGTAATTAAATCCAAATATATTGTTTCTTTCTCTATGTTAAAGTTTGAGCATCAGAATCACTTTTGTTTTCTAACAAAATTTTAATAACTGAAGAGTCAAAAAGGAGAAGCCAATTTTTTCAGTGTTCAACTGCTATCCACTGAGTACTATCTTTAGCACTTTGCAAGTTGTTATGTTAGGCAGCTGTTTGTTTTTAAAATGAAATTCTCTGCTCTACTTACCAGCTGTTTTTCCTGTTTTTCAAGTGCTGCTCTATCTCTGGTTATAGTCCTCTGCGTACCTCTTAACTCTCGGTTCTGCTCCTTTATTATATCTGGAAAGAAAATATTTACAGCTAGGAAAACTTTTCAGTAGTATATAAACATCTTGTCTGCCAAGCGCTCTGCACACGTGCTGTACGTTGGACAGCTTTTCATTCAAAACGAAGTCAGCTACCAGAAGAACTGTCAGCACCTCAAACACACGAAATACAGGCAAAATACAATTTTATGTACGCTGCGTGATTATAGCACAGTTTCAATAGCACAGGCCATATAACTTAGCATAACCTTAGCACCACAGCAAGATCCTTAACCACCCAGTAAGGATTAGGTACAGGCACTTTTCTGCAAGTTTCAGCTGTAACTCAGGATTAACACATTCACTGTGAGTTCAGATTTCGTCAACAAGTTGGACCTAACTGCAACAGGGAGGTCAGCTGAAGAAACCTAAGACAGATGATTCCTGAGAAGTTATGGGGTTCTCAGGTCCATGAAAGCAGTGAAGATGCTTCTAGATGCAAGTCCAGGATCCCGCTTCTGACCTTATTCTGGTTTAACAGAGATGATTACTTTCATCCATAGATATATCGCATCTCTACAACTCAACTCCAAGTCAGACCAAGAAGCAAGAACTCTCACACTTCTTCCAAAAGTTAATAGGTGTCTAAGAGTACTTCACTACAAAAGTGGAGGACTTTATAGCATAAATGACAACTGGTGTAGTAAGCAGGTGCTTGAACACTATCACATGAAATGTAACATCCTCCACAGATGTTTGTCCATTCTGCTTACATATTGGTAATAACCACTTACTAAAAGCAAGAATTTCTTACAATATGGGCATCAGTCATGCCAGTTGCAGTTAACTTTTGTTAGAATTTACAGCAGGTGCATAGGTGTGATTCACCTGGGCGAAGGTAAGAGGCCTGCATCTGACTCAGCATCCTCTGACCTTTATAAAGGAAATAAACTGGTGCTTTTACAAGGAGATTCATCTGCTCCTAATGCATATATCTACTACTAGATAAACTTTGCATGGAAATTTAAACGGAGCACACAGTCATTTAAATTTTGTGTCTAATCCACAGAAGGACTGCCACAATGGGGTTCTGCTATTGTACTTAAAAATGTTTAGGCATGTGAAAAATCAGTGCAAATAGGTAGTTACAAACAGAAATAAAGCCATAAAGGATATAAAGGATCAATTGCTGATACACGGCCACTCTTAATTTTTTTTTTTTTATGGCTGGCATCAGTTTTTCTAGATACAAAGAAGCACTCAGATTCTTTTTTCTCACATTAAGAAAGACTGTAAAACATCCAGGGCTGAAATTACTTAAACCTTGGATAGGTTCTAATTAAAAAAAAAAAGAAAAAGAAATCTTCAGCAGCATGTACATACACATTACCCACTCCCACCAAACGTTTTCAACCAAAAAAACATATATTGCAAACAAACACTGTGAAAAGAAACTTCCTTTTACAGTGCTACCACTACTCCCAGAACTACATAAAGATCATCTACAGGAAACGGAGTTTCCAATGGACATTAATGAAGAGCTGAAAGATGATACAGAACATAACACTACATTCTACACATGAGCAAAGCAGCAGTGAGAATTATTGTGAATACAATGCTACAGGCAAGTAATTTTGAAGGCAGACAAACGTATATTACTTGGACAGCTGCATGTGTGAAAATGAAAGAAAAGGTTTAATAGCTACATACAAGGCTACCTTCTCTAACTAAAGTAACTTAAATTCCTTCAGAACAGAAAACTTGAGAAGTAGGAACTTCAGGACAATAAGAAACAAAATTGTCATGAGACCATACGGGCTAGCACAATGCTTGTTTTCTTCCTCTCTCTGATCTCACAGCATGGCTTAAACTAAAGATAGCAATACACTAAAAACAATGGTTGCCTGCAATTACAAGCCCTTCCATTTGTTTTTGCAAATGAAGGACAAGAAGAGAACTTGTATCGGCTACACAGCAAAGTGAGAAGCAAGTTCCTAGCTTTGTTCCTTTTGCTGATGGCCATCCTAGGAGGCACCTGCCCTCACGCACCTCTGTGGGCAAGGAGGGCACACCTCTGTTCCTGCAAACCGGCTGAACCAGAGACGCCCAGCAGGGCCTGGACCTGGTGCTGTCATGGGAATGTAGCGTCATCTCCTCCTTCCTTCCCACAGACTGTGCACCAGAAATGGGAAGGAACAAGCAGCAGATACGTATTCTTCCGGGGTGAAGTACAATTGGCTGGCACACAGCGTCACTTTAGGCACGCAGCTTTCAAATGAAGACCCACATGATCCGGCAAGGAACATCACAGAATCATAGGGGTTGAGAGGGACCTCTGGAGATCACCAAGTCCAGCTCCTTGCTAAAGCATCCATCAAACCACGCAGCCAGCCTGGGGGCTTGTGCCCACACTCAGCATGCCCCTGCCCCGGGTGCTGGCTACGAGGAAACGCTTTTTGCGAGGGCTGACAGCTGTGCACTGGACTTCCTTATGAGGTAAGCAATCTTTTCTGGCTTTACTCTCGAGAAGGTCACTGCTGCGTCTGCTTGAACACTCTGCCCACAGACTGGCTGTGGAAATGACGAGACCAACTTGTCGGAAGGCCCGCACAGCACAAGTGCAGCAGCTCAGTGACCACAACCTTCTGCTCGGGAGCACAGCGGTGCTCAGCCGCCCTCTCTGCCACCACGGACAGCCCTCGTTCCCCGGACCGGCACGACTCGTCTCTCCATTTATTCCGGCTCCACCAACTCCCCACAGCTCGTTTTGTTCCCTCGCTGACAACGAACGGCGTTTATTCTCTTTTCCCCGGCACCCACAGAAGGGGATCGCCGGGGACCGGCTCCCACTGCCACCCCCAGCTCAGCCGCCCCGCAGGGCACAGCGTCTCTCGCCACCGCCCCCAGGTGCCGCCCGGTGAGTCCCCCCGAGTTTCCGGGACGCCGGGCCCAGGCCTCCCCGAGGGCACCGCCACCGCCCTCCCCCGGGCGCCGTCGGCCACGCTCACCATCCACAGTCTTCTTCTTAAAAAGCGAAGCCATGCTGGCTGCCGGTCCCGAGCCCGCCGGAGCCCCTGAGCCTCAGCGGGCTCCTTCCTCCTCCTCAGGTGACCAGGAAGCGGCCTGGCCGCGCACAGCGCCCGGCTCCTCCTCCCCAAGGCAAGGGGCGGGCCGGGGCCGGGCTGCGGCGCTTCTCCGCCTCCCTCCCCTGCTGCGGCGGCGGCAGCTCGGGGCGGCCGCTGCCCTCTGCAGCCTGAGCCGTCGGTGCTCGCAGTGTGCGCGAAGCGGGTATCTGCTGCCCCTTCGTAGCTACCGTGGGGCACAAGAGAGGAGTGTAAAAAGTAATAACGTTTCTGGCTTTCAGCGTCTAATTACAATCCTCAATTTTTAATAAGGTAGTTATAGCATAGCTGTTGTTAACCAATGTCTACAGCAACTAATAAAAAAAAAAATATAGCTGAAGAATGTACATGAATATTTAATACTGGTTTTAAATCTTTTTTTTTTTTTTTTAATGTATTTTGTAAGGAAAAGCAAGCAATTATAATGTAGACATGTATTTTGACATCTAGACATAATGCCTTCCCAGGCTGTCTTTGTGTTTTTGGTGGCTGTTCCCTGATCAGCCCTGCTTTTATAACATTGCATGGAAAAACAATCTCTTGGAATAGCATAGCAACAGTGTAAAGATTTATGTGGATTTTATGACAGTGATTCTTAAAATCTGTATTTCTGGAAAATTAATTCCAAGTAGCTAGTTTTCATTCTAGTTGTTGCTACATTGAAATCTAGGTCATGTGTGACGACATCAAATGCTGTGAGTTTTAACAGTTCGCTGTAAGGTGAACAATACGCACTTTGCGAGTTTATATCTGTATGTCTGCTACTGTCTGTTCCATCAGGTCAGTTAGAGATGAGTTAGCCAGCAAAACTGAAATTCTGGCATTAAAAATGAACAGATGAAGGGGAGGAGAGTGCTTGTGATGGACATTCAGTTCCCCACTTTTTTGAGAGAAAGACTGAGCAGTTTACGCTATTCTTCAAATGAGCTAATTAGCTATGTGACCAGAAAATCATTTTTCCACAAAATTTCTTCCTGAATGTTTTCTTGTGATGAGGGAAACAATGATCACAGAATATCCCAAGCTGGAAGGGACTCACGGGGATCACTGAGTCCAATTCCCAGCTCCACACAGGACCACCCAAAATCCAAACCCTATGTCTGAAAGTGATGTCCAAACACTCCCTGAACTCCAGCACATGGGGCCGTGCCCACTGCCCTGGGCAGCCTGTGCCATGCCCACCACCCTCTGGTGCAGCACCTGTCCCTAACCCCCAGCTGCCCCTCCCCTGACACAGCTCCATGCCGTTCCCTCAGGCCCTGTCGCTGTCACAGAAAGCAGAGCTCAGGCTGCCCCTCCACTCCCCTTGTGAGAGGCTGCAGCCACCATGAGGTCTAACCTCAGTCTGCTCTGCTCTGTGCTGAACCAACCAGGGGACCTCACCTGCTCCTCGTACACCTTGCCCTCCAGACCCTGCTCTCTGCACTGCTTTTGTTGAACTCCATGTAAGTGGCAATTGTCCAGCTCTCTGATTTGTCACCATCTCTCCACAAGGCCTCTCTCCTCTTGAAGGAGTCAACAGTTCCTCCTACCTCTGTCATCCATGTACTTCTTTAGTATACCTTTGACTCCTGTATTCAACTCATTGATGAAAACATTAAAGATAACTGGCTGGGGGCCAACTCTGGTTGGTTGCAGACTGTGATATATTGCAGGTGTGAAAAACTTAACTTTTTTGGATTTATTACTGCTGTGTTTATTGGGCATAGGTGGCAAGGTTTGGCTAGTGGGGGTGGCCTCTGTAGGAAAGGTCCAGGGGCTGCCCTGTTCCAGGCATGGATGATGCCAGCTGGCTCCCATTGCCCTGGCCCACTCTATCATTACAGATGTGATCAACACAAGTAATGTAAGTCCATTTACGAGGGCCAAAGCACTCTCTTCTGCAGAGGTGAAGTCCATGTAATAGTCTGAATCACAGTACATTTCTGAGTGAGTGCAGTGCGGTGAAGGAAGGAGCAATTGTTGCTGTAGACCTGAGTCCCTGCTGTGGGGAGGGGGTTCTGAAGGATGGTGAGACTCTGGATTAACTCAAAATTGAGCACATTCAAATGAAAATACAAAAAATTGTAACTGTGTATGTGCATACATAAGCTACTCTGCCATCCATTTAAATATTTAAGTATATTTTCAATTTAAACCAGGTGACAAGGTTCAGTTTACTTAAAGCTGAATGTGTTCAGGTGCTCAGACAAAATGACTGATATGGAGATACCCTTGAAAGTCATCCCTTTTTCATTCTTTTGATATAAAGGCTGATGCAGAAAAATACTTCTCTGACACACCTGGAGGAAAAAAAAATAGAGGTGAATATGAGTCTTGAGGCGACTCTCAAGGTTATGCTTCAAGCCTTTGAAGCTTTCTGACTGTATCAGTAAGTCTAATGAAAATTATTAGACCTTATCTTCATTTCTAGTGTGAGGGAAACTTTACAAGTGAACTTTAGCTGACAAGCTAAGGCAGGCTGTCTTGGGATGTTTTGTGAATAATGACCCAAATTCAGCACTCTGTTTGATCTATTCTGGGCCTGTCTAGTTTCTCATCTGCAGATACAAAAAAATTAAACGGGGCCATGTGTGGTAAAGAATGAAGTGAGTAAGCTGAAAATTAGAGGAGCCTGACAGACAAACGATCAAAGAACTGTATAAATGTATTGTTATATGAAATGCTTAAAGCATAAAATAAGGTTGTAAAAAGAAGTGACTTTGAGGCCTCAATAACTGGGTACGTGCCAAGTCCTACAGAGACTTGCACGCGCTTTATCATGGAGAAGCTCCAGTGAAAACAGGCATATTGGCTACAAATCTAACTAAGAGTTTGTGAGATCATGCTGTAAAGGCTAACGTGCCTTATGCCTTAAAATACAAAGGTAGTTTGAGTTGGGAAGCAGACTAAAAGCAAAGGTAAGGAAGACAAGTGCAGAACCTGTAGAAATTTAAGTTGCACCTCAACTAAACGGTTGAATTTTTTTTTTCCTGAGCAAGAATCAGCTATGGCATAGGATGTAAGTTATGGTTGCATTTATGTGATTGACTCCCTTGAAGCCTGTTTGTGTGCATCATGATGTTATCTCTAATTGCACTCATTAGTAACATGGAAAATAGCATCCTCTCCAGAGCAGGGAGATGATGGCAAGGCATTCAGTGAGGTCATGAGTAGCTAGGAAGAACGTGATCTGGAAAAGTGCAAGAGAGGATGAGTGGCCATTGTGTAAGGTGTGTGTGGAACAAAAAGCCTGCATGGAAATTCGGGAAAAAGAATTAAAAAGGCAGAAACAGTAGGAGTAAATAAAGAAGGTCCTAGAGGAGAGAATGGGGAGCATTGAGAGGAGTAGTAGAAATGGTGTAGCTGTGAGGTGCTGGAGATTCTCTGTGGTATTATTGCTCTGAAATTCTTTCACTCTTCTTTGGTCAAATTTAAATAACTTTTATGTATGAAAGGATAAGAAAAAAAGTTTTACACTGTGCATCTTGCTCCCATCTTTCAGGTCACGCAACTTTTCAATAATTTTTCTGCAAAAGTCACAAGAACTGAAAAGTACCTCACTCACTGGAAGAGAGGAGGAGTTGCATCTAGCAAATAGACAGGTATGAAAGTTTCAGAAACACTGAAACTAAATTTAAAAGTATATTTTGTAACAAAAAATATTTAATGGCCTACAAATAAAATTACTGAATTTTGTTCAAGTGAAAACAGTGTTAGAGTAAGCCAGGTTGTGATGGGAATGAAATCAGTGAGCTACAAGATTAATCAGTGGATTATCTATTTAAAATGGTTTATATTTTAAAACATTTTCACTTCACCTCCCAGAAAGATATTTGTCAATGGTTTACGGGCTGTTTTGGCCTGGTGGAATACCGATAACCAAAAATCATAAAACCATGACAGATATTTTTCATAAATTCTAGAAAATTCTGACAAAGTGAATCTGAAATATGACGGAATGTCTTGTTTCCCATCTTTTTGCAATATAAATTGAGTTGGGCATGTATGTGAAACAGTGTATTGTTAGTCTCACAAATAACTTAACTGGTTCTTGTTTTGTCTGTCTAAAATAGATCACTTTCCAAAGAGCTGCTACTCATCTGTGCCTTACAAGATGTGCAGGATAGAGAAGATATACACATTTAAGTACGGAATCATGTTTTGATTTATTTTGTTCATGCGAGGACTGTGTGACATACGTGGAAACTGAATTTGTCGTGGAGTCTGTTTATACGAGGGGTTCTGTGATGTCAGTATTTTGCTTGGGAGTTCACTAAATTTGCTTTACAGGCTTCTAGGGAAATTAAAAAAAAAAAGTGAGAAACTGTAGTATATTCAACATGAGGTCTTACTGTACAGATTGAAGCCTTTTTTGGTCAGCTGGAACTCTGAACATTTAAAGGCTGTTGTCTTCATCTTAACTTTTTACTCCTGGATATATTTGCAAATAATTTTTTGGGGGGGCTAGGGGGAGAGCAAGGAGGTGAGAAAACAAATTCTTAATATAGTAACCAGGCAAATAAGTTTTGCGTTGTATGAAAACACAGGGTATCAAAATATATAGAGATATTTGCGTATGCAAGGTTATACCTTAGATTTATTGAATTTCGGCATCACCTTAATACAGCATAAGTACTTTGCACCATTTAGCATATGCATAACATTCAGTACTCCTTAGAGTAATCTGGTTTTAATTATTACCTTGATTGGTGATAATAAGATGCTTTTGAGTTGCAGAGTACATCCTTTTTAACCTTCACATCTGATTGCAAGGTTCTTCCTTGGTGAAAGAAGAAACTTCATTATAAAATAGTGACATTACTTTGTGCAAGCAGATTCAGTTTTGCTTCAATAATCAAGTGCAGTAGGACATCCTTTTTCTGTAGGGCATTCTTGAAATGAAGGGTTATACTTTTAAAAGCATTTACTTGAAAATACTATATTTTTAAATGTCTTTGCCCAAGGAGAAAGGGAAACCCAAGCTATCAACAAAATAGGTAAATACTGTTAGTATTTTATCATAAGCTTCAAACACTCCTCAAGGCATCAAGTTTAAGTGGG
>JACDJE010000195.1:426152-477658 GCA_016647715.1 Pavo muticus
GAAAACAATTGGCATTAATACATTTGCATTCAAATTCAATTCTACTGGTTTTTGCCTTTTAGCAAGGTCAGTTCACATCTACCTCTCAGGAAAACTGCCTGAACAGTCTGGTCTTTGCTGGGGTTAGCATTTTAAATTTTAACAAAAATTTAATTTGATTAAAATAAATAAAAATCACTGATAATTTCGTCTTACAATTGTCTCTGAATTATTGGTCATCTTGTAGAAATGTCTCTGTTAACTGAGTGTATATTCTTCTGTTTCCAAGATTTTACAGGAGATAGAAGACCATTTCTTTCAAACTCGGTTCTGTTTAAAAGCTACTGCCATAATTTCTTTAGCTTAAAGTTGTCATAGGATGGTTTTATTGGGGACTGCAGCTCAAGGGCACGTAAAAAGTTTACAACTCTTCAACTTTCCAGTTAGTTGTCTTTTAGCAAGAAAGATGTAAAAACATCTTTAATAGTTTTAAATATATTTGTCATTAACAAAAATATATATCATTAATGTTGATGTCTTATCTTTATATAAGAACTGGCAATGCTTTCTTAAACTACTGTGTGAAAGGGAAGTGTATCACTTAGCATTTAGTGGGCAACAACAATGTATAGTTTGAAGCAGAGGTATAAAAAAAAAAGCCAATAGGGTCTGGAAAGTATTTCCATTATATGAAAGATCTGCATGGCCTTTGACGAATGAGAACATAAGAAAATATACAAAATGAAACAATTTTCATGCAGATATATGAAACTGAAATGACATTTCTTACTAAAAACGAAGTAGTGTCTAGTTTTATGACCAGGTGAACATTTCAAATTAATCCTTTTTTATTACTATTCAAATAGCTTGGACTGGATGGTTCTTTTGGATCCCTTCCAACCTAGGATATTCTATGACTGTACGAAGCACATCATCACCTTGAAGAAACTTGATGGATAAAATCATATGCCGATATTCTAAGTGATTTCTTCTTAGGCATAAAAATACTGTCTCTGGTAGGCTGATGCCTGGTATAAATGGGTAACATTCAGTTCTTGAAGAATATAGTATTTTCTGTGGACTGCTTTTTCTCTCTTGGTGTTACAAACTGCTGCTATTAATTCATGTATGACTTGCAGTTTAAATCCTCGTAAATATTCTATGTAAATCACAGAAATGTTCAAAACTTGCATGTGCTTTGAAACTGTTGAAGAGGATATTATGGTCAAAAAAACCCAGAGATTGTAAAGCTGCATTCCAAAATTTGTGCAAATGTCTTCAGAAATAAGAATTTGTGGTTGTGGAATGCTTGACGTATCTTTATTTTATGATATGGGAGAGAAAAGAGCTGTTTATGCAATGATCTTTTCTGCAGTCATTCTTATAGGTTGATTAAATACTTTTGTCTGAATTTTGAAAACAGTTTTTGGCTGAACAAAAATAACAGACTTGTTATTATCAAAATTTTAAAGAGACAATATTTTATTAGCAGTTTTGGCAGCTGCACTCGCATACCCTAGCACAACCTATGGTATTTGCTACAGTAGAATCTAATTAAAATTTAGGCTAATGGCATTGGAATGGGGAAGGAAGATTACATTCTGTGGGTCTCTTTTCTTTCTTCCTCTTTTTTTATTTTCCTCTCGTACACGTGCATTTGCCATTTGGTTCACTCATAGCCAAGTAGCCCCTTCCTATGCTCAAAATGTGTTAGAATCTGCTGTTGTTCTGTGTGCCACTGTCAGAAAGCAAACTCATAGCCTGATATTTGCTATAGTTTTGTGTGATCTTTGTTAACTTCTCTGCCCAGATGTTTTCAGCTATCTAGAGCACTGTTTTGGTATGCAGCTTTACTCAGTGCCATTATAATGATGATTTAGATGAACACACTGTGTTTTACATCAATTTATTAGATAACAATTAGGCCAAAATAGTTGACCACTCACTTTAGTGATTATACTTTGGGTGACGGTAGCAAATCTTGTTTTATTTTTTTTGTATGGAGAACAGCAGTTCAGCACTACTAATTGTGTGTTAGCCAGACCTTTGTGTTGATTTTTTTTCCTTGTGTGTACCAAAGGCTTGAGACAGAAGCTGAATAAAGAATCTAATGTGTCATGGCTTGTATTTATGGATGAATACGGCTTGGGATAGCTATCAACAGGGTTTGGAGAAAGCTGCCTTTTACATTGGGACTGTACCAAGTACCTAGTGAGCCGCTTGCTCTCCTGAAAAGAAACTTATTTTAAGCAAAAGTCTGCACTGCTGTATTATTGGATCCAACTCCTCCTGTTGGAACTGGTTGTGATCAGCAAATTTCCTCTGTGGTTTTTGTGGATTTTTTTCCCTATAGTGTTTGTTGTGGGAAGCATACCGGTAATGTTGGAAGGTATTTTCTTTGTGATGTTTGTTCCTCCTCTTTGGTACTCAACAACGGGAGACTAATCCAAATTTGCCAGTTGGTGAATTCCAAGTATTACAAATAAACTGAGGGAAAAAAATCTATGAAAGATCAATTGCTCAAATATTTTAGGTAGGTGCATAAGAGAAGAAGCTCTTAAGTTTTCAGGATTCATAGTCAGCATGAAATGCTGCAATAAGATCTGTAACATCATCATTTGACTCAGTATCTCAGATTTCAGTACATGCAGAGGTGTGGAAAAAGAGAGGATGTTTCTATAGTTGACAGCAAAGTTTGTCTCAATCTCTACTGATTTATGTTTGAACTTACTCAGTTCCCATGTCTCAAATGATTATAACCTGCTAGGACAGCATATGAGCTTGTTCCTCTTTGTCCTTCTCAAGACCCAATCTTCTTGAAGAGGTAGCCTCATTTTGACTCTGTGAATATTGGAAAAGTGAATACTAAAGAAAGAGTTGAAAATTTCACGTTGCAGATCGGAGAGAAAATTTGTAGAGAAAGAAGTAGTAGAAGCATCTCTTATTACTGTTTTTTTTTCAGAGCTATACTTGTTTATCTCCACCTCAGAAAGGTTTTCACACTATAAAATACTTAAAATGCTTTCATTCAGAGGGATTTTGTGTTTAATATATAATATTTTCCTCTGTAACAGAACAGTTCATTCTGTAATGATTAGCTGAATATAGAATAATTGAATGAAGGAATGGAATATTAATGAAATTATGGTGTAATCTGAAATCTATTTCCAAGTAAAATTTCTTTTCAAATATAGTGAAGCTCTCTCTTGCTGTCCCTCAGGGGCATTTCTCTCTCTCTGTAAGTACGAGGACTGCTCTGAAAGTAATGCCTCCAATTTTACTATGTTGGCCCATGACATCAGAGGTACGTGTTGGTGGTCTGGCAGTAGAGGTTAAACCTTCCCACCAGTATTCCAATACACGTTGCTGTGCAACAGATGGCTCCAGCAGGGCAATCTGGCAAAATGATGTCTGACATGGGAAGTGCATACGAAGCAAAGGTGCGTCATTGAATTCCTCCATGTGGAGACAATTGCCCATTGATATTCATCAACGCTTGCTGAATGTTTATGGAGACCAAGCAGCGGATGTGAGCACAGTGAGGCAGTGAGTGCTGTGTATAAGCAGTGGTGGCAACGATGGTGGGTCATCTCAGCTGGTGCAGAATTTGATGAGCATGGCATGCAGGCTCTTGTTCATTGCTGGTGAAAATGTGTAGCAAGTGGTGGTGACTATGCTGGAAAATACTGTTTTATACTGAGAATTTGCTGTACCTAATAGTTTCATTGTGTTCTTTGTATCTGTTGTAATTTCCATGGAAATAAATAGGAGACTACTTTCAGAGGTATGTACGTATGAGATTTTTACATCTGTTAAGGCTATTGACAGTACTTTCGATACATTTTCCATTTATCTCTGCAAACACTTTTGAAAATCCAGTTGCTCGAAGCTCTTTCTCTCTTTTTCTCTCTTCCCCAAGTTATGACATTCATCATGTAAGTTAAATGAAATAAATATTTAGTTACAGACCATACCTTTGCTATGTCAAATGTCAGAAGTTGTATCCTTTTTGAGAGTGAATGGGATTTAGTGAAATTATGCGAATAAAACTGCAGTCGTTTATGTCCTTAGATCTGACCAAAAGCAATTACAGGGTGTAATGTGAGCCTCCTCTATGTCCTCATTTGGAAGGAAGCTGTGGTCCTTGGCAATATATTCAGTCCCAGGGGACCATGTAATCCTTAGGATGCAGGGAAAATGGTAGCAAAGATACAGGAGCACAGTCAAGGCCAGCTCCTGTGAACTGGCGCCAGAGCTGGAACATCATCAGAAGCAATGTAAGAACTGTCTTCCTGTATTTGAAAGACTGGTCCTATGGAGTATTGTGAGCCACCTCTTCCAGTATTCTCTTGCTACACCAGTTTGCGATGGGCAAGTGTATTATGCAAAAGTCCTAATCAAAGGCTCTGAAGTTATCCACAAGTTGTCTTGTGTTTAGATAGTATGAGGGAAGTGCTGAAATTATTTTCCTGGCCTTTATTCCCATGGTATTCATGGAGTTGCGTAGGACATTCTGAAGTTATCCACAATTCTGTTTGATGGCTAGCCCAGGGTGATGATGATGAGGTAAGTGTGGTCACTAAATGAGATTTTCATATAGCCCATGATATGCTAATAAGGCAGGGTCATGGATATCTTGGGAAGATGTAAAAACTCTTACAGCTGTGTTTTAGTCTTTGGGCTGAAAAGGGTCTCCTGCACCTTCTTTCTAACTAGGGACAGGGTCACTTGCAGCATTTGGGTGCTTGGATATTTGTCAGAGGTGCTGCATGCCTCCTGGCCCACTGGGTTTATGAGTCTATGCATAGTGACTTATGCCTTTATGACCAATAAAGTTAGCTTTCTTTTATGTCATTCTGAATTGCAATCAGCTTGTAGTTGCCTGACTGTTAAACATGTCTGATGACATGTCAACAGCCTATGTGAATGGCTGGGTATGACTGTTCCTTTACTGGCCAAGCTCTTTGCACCTTTCTTCTATATAAGGGTTAAAAATACCAGTTTGGAAAGTGAATGTGCCCTGTCATTCGTGTGATGGGGCACCCCGAATTCCTGCTATTCATTCCAAGGAAGACACATATCCGGTAGTAAGCAATGTCCAAAAATGGTATTGGGAGAAACAACAACTAAAACTTCCTGTAAGAATCAACACGATTCATAACAAATCTGGAAAAAATGAATAGAGGTAGGGTACAGAAAGTAATGGGATGTATGGAGAGAGAATAACAGCATGAGAAGCAAACAGCCAAAACACACACTTTTCTATATATGCTACCACATTCTATTGGTTTAACAGGACAGAAGCATCCACTATGCTCAAAGTTGAGTGGAGTATGAGAGAAGAGCTCAGAAGTAGCTGTCATAATGTGCTTCTGGGCTGGCCTGGAAAGACATGGAATCTGATGTTGTGTATTACCAAGAAGACTGGAAGAGAGAAATATCAGGGAACTGCAAAAGAGATGAGAAGTTCAGCAAATGGAAACAGTTAAGTTACAGAATGTAAAAAGGAGAGGACTTTGAGGCTTAAAAAAACAGCTGGGAAAAATACTGAACGTAGTGGTGGTGTACAGATGTCAGAGCTAGCAGCTAACATCAACTTTAAAGACCTAGGTGCCACGTTGAATAACATGAGAATTACTTTGAGATATCATATGAGCTCTAGGTCAGTTGAGAGCTGTCCTTTGCGTATCATGCAAGCTGGGAACATGCTGGAGGACTTTATGGTTGTACAGCTTGCTTGTTAGTTCAAACTTCCTTCCCCTTTAGCCACTGGAATGTGCTTTGTGTACATCTAGAGCAGATTGCAAACCATAATCTAGTTTTTGTTCTCCCTTCAACTATCTGAACATGTGTGCTGTTAGTGCATAAAATCAGAGGGATTTGCCTCTGTGAACTAAAATTATAATGAAACTCTGCTGTGAACAGTTGTCTTCCAGTATACGTCAATTAGAAGAAGCCATTATTTAAGGTCACCTATCTACATTTGTGTACATCTTAGTAGAACGAGCAGAACTCCCCACATTGGTAATTTGGAGTTATGTGCCCCAGTGTGCTCTCTATATGTCACTGTGAATTGAGAACAGTGTGGTCTACAATTAAGACCACTACTGAGATAGCTAATCAAGGTATTACCTTGATGATGTTACAGTGAGCATAGGAGATAATTAATCATTATCACAAGCCTCCAGTGAATAATGTCCATTTTAAATTGACCAACAGATGGCACCATCAGTCTCCTTTTCTCTTGTGGCTTTGCAACAAATCTTAAGCGACTGTTGCTTGAATCTCTCTGCTGCTAAAAACAGTAATCTATTCCTAATTAATATTTCATTTAAACTCATAATGTCTCATAATAACACTTAAAATCTGTGCATGCATACATGTGTAGTGAAACAAATTATACAGATACATATTCATAAATTTAACCTATAATGTTCCTTCTAGTATATTAAATGGCTCATTTTGAGGGGTTTATAACTATAGCCTGAATTTGAATAATTTAAGTAGAAAAGGCATTGAATATGATCCTCCTAGTAAAAGCAAACAGTAACAGAGAGCCGAAGAGCAGTTTGAAAATTGATAGAACAAGGTAAATTGCATCTAAAAAAATACCACATTAATGTTTGTGAACTCTACCTTTCTTTTTTCTCAGACTTAAATTAAGATTCGATAATATTCTGTAACATTAAGATGCCTTTTCAGAGTCAACAGAAAATGCCATCAATTGGTACAGATGGTGAGTTATAGTACCTACTATTCTCTTACGTTATCTGAATTGTTATTGAGATTTTTGGAGTGAGACATTAGTGAGAAAGTTTCAGGGACAGTGCTTGCCTGTGAAGATAAAGTCACAAAGGAAGAGTGCAATGTAGAGTTTAATGAAATTGTTAAATCGTTTTGAAGTGATAAATCCAGTGCAATATAGGCATCTATGATTAGCTACGATGGAAGAGAGAAGCAGCTGAGGCTATACTGTGTGCCTCCACCCTTGCTATAAATAAGGTGTTATCTTACATTTTAAAAAGTTACTGTGGTTCACTTGGGGTCCAACATTCTTTGTCCTTTCAGCAGGCACCACTGAGATGAGTTAGGCTCCATCATGCCCCTGCACATCCCACTTGATGAGATCCCCCTCAAGCCTTCTCTGGGTTAAACTGTCCCAGCTCTCTCAACCTTTTCTCACAGAAGAAATGCCTCAGTCTCTTCATTACCTTTCTGGTCCTTTGCTTTTGAGTTTTAACATTTTAGAGAGGTTTTTTTTTTTTTTTTTTTTTTTTTTTTTTTTTAGCCTTAAAAGTGTTAACTGCTTGTAGTGTATAGCTTGCTGTATACTACTACTCTGCCATTCTGTAGTACTGGCAGTAAAAATGTCTGAACCCAAATGCTTTGGACATCCCTAGGCCAACTTCTCCACAGTTATCCTCCTTGGATGGTCTGAATTATCTTGTGCAAATCATATCTGAAAGACTGATGCTCTAAATCACTCTTTCTTATCCATTAAGTGATTTTGCAAAAATGTATGTGACTAAAGAAAAAGTTGGTAAGATTTGGAACCAAGTTTTATTTTTCAATAAAAGAATAACACTGTTATTCCAATTTCCTTGTGGTGTCTGAAAACAAATATATGCTTACCCAGCAGAGCACCAAGATAAGCTCTTCTGTGAGGGTGGAAGAAGGCAGAGACACAGCCTAGTTGCAAATGTAAAATCAGCTTCCTTTATACTTGAAGATACTTTTATCACCACAGGTATTTCAATTCTGTTTTAATTAAACTGTGTGATTACAGAGAGTCACAGGGAACATCTATCTGCATAATTAGAATGATAGTATAAGAGATAATTACAGAATATAAAGATAGCTAAAAATTTAACTGCAGTGCTGTTAAATCCTGCACAGCCACTCTACTTTATTTGCCTCACTTGACCTTGTGCTTAAGTCACTGACCTGCACTCTGTGCACACTACATAACTTTAAACTGAATTAGGGAAGTGTGTAGTATGAAAACTTAGTAAAATGGAAATGGAGAGAAAAAATAATCAACACGCTATCCATAGCCTCTCCTGTATCATGATAAACTGTGTTCCGCAACAGACGGAGATCCTTCTTCAGCAGATGTTTAATAAGTGCATGTCCCACAATAAATTCTGTTTAGACATCCCCAAGGCCCATGTTCTCACACTATTTAAGCACATGTTCAAAATAATTTAGATTTCATGAAGTACTTAGGCTTTATTCAGACTGTGTTATGTACAAGAAGACTGCAAAATCAATGTGCATTAATAAATACCTACTTCACTGAGCTAGGATTTGTTACCATTAGTGCTTTGCTTAGGTAGGGCTTAATTTTAGGTGTAGATTTCTTTTTCCTTTTTGATTGGCTTTAAGTTGCTGGAAATCAACGGTAACGTGAGCAAATTATTATTTGTTCTAGATCTAATTTCAAAGGAGCAGTGGAAATTAATGGACTTTTCCAATTATGTTTAGAGCGAGCAGAATCAGGCCTTTGCATTCTTAAGATGCTTTCCAGAAAGCTTTACGTTTCACTCACCACATGTGTATTTATTTCACAGTCTTTGAGAAAACATCTGAAGAAGTCTAAAATGAAGGAATGAATATGAACACAAATTTTTATGCAGAATACTAAAAGCCATCACCTCTTTATTGTTATCTATGGAATAAAACCCTAAGGGTTAGAGTGAAAGCTTCATAAAAGAAAACATTTCTGTAATCAAAAAAAACCAACACCTATGTCACTTCTAATTTAGTTTACAGGTTTTTTAGGCATCCTTGATTTTTCACACCATAGTTATTTTCTTTAACCTGACTTTCTGGAAACAGAAGATGCCAATGGATCTCTCTTATGCCTTTCTTCATTCAAGAAAATAATAAGAGGAAAAAAATGCAGCTACTCCTTTTCATCCAAAACTAAAGGAAAATTCTTTGTTAAGAACTTGGTCCACAGCCTTCAGAAGGCAGCAGTAGCTTTCTGTTTAGCTTTGCTAGGCTTTGCAAGAGGTTCATATTCTGTTGATTCATGGTGAGCAGGGGTAATTCAATAAGATACAAAGTACTGTGTCTTAATTTGTGTGTTGGAACCTCACTGTAAATTTATTGTCCAAGACGTTTCCCTTTCGTAATTAAATTGCACTAGCTAGTTTTATTGCCGTTCTCAGGGATAAATCTTTGATGTGAAAGCTTTCATGCACTATATCTCTATTGCTCACCTTTTTATTACAGGTAGGGGATTATTTTTTTTTTTTTTTACTGTCGTCGTGGGGGTCTTGACAGAAACTTCACTTCTATAGGTCTGAGCATTCTAATTTATTTGTTGACTGGAGAAACCTTGTATTAATAAGCTTTTTATGTATTGCACATACTGATGTTCTCCTTAGTGTACGTGCAGGCACATTTCAATTTCCTATGGAATTTTTTAACCTCATTGGTTTCTATTCTTTAGGACATCTATCACATCCTCAGGCAGCGTGCATAACTTCTACTACTATTAAAGGAATTTGTGTGATATGAGTAATAAACACAGAAATTCAGGAAAGCAAAGCATCAAGCTTGTATTCAGTTAGAGCAATAAAACCAGGAAAACCTTGTGGAGTTGTTGTCGAGTCCATTTGAGGTTTTCCTGGAAGACAGACAATAAATTCATAATTGCTATTTGGTATTGGGCTTTTCTAAAGAAGAGTTTGAATGGCTGAAACACTTGTGGAAATGCAACTGATGCACTTTTCTGTCAAATAAAACCTGAAGCTCCAGGCATGAACGCTAGAATACAAAGCTAAACTGATTCACAAGAATAATAAACAGTGTAAAATAATATTTAACACTTCTGTTGTAATGTCGTGAACGTTAGCCAATGTAGAATTCAGTAGAGACTAAGCTGCCTTGCTTCCCCCGCAGGATGGGTAAATGTAGCAGTTGTTGAATTTGTTTCTTATGCACAGCTGTTCTAAATTCTCTCGTGGCAAATGGCATACTCTCTGTAGATTGATTCTCTTATTTTGGGAGCTTTTGGGGTTTTACCCAATATTTATGCTAATTGGAGAGCCAAACTCAATTGTTTTAAATTATAGCTTTTTGATACGTATGCACTATTCATTGTATCTCTGCTTCTAAAAACTCTGTGAGATGTGTTAGAAGTGGGTAAACACAAAATGCACTCTGTTATCTTTGTGATTTTTATAGGAAAGAAAAAAGAGAATTTGATCTGACTTCATCTCCTTCGTTTTAGGTTATGTATACAAAGGTCAGAGTGAAATCTGGGTTGCACTTTGAATCCTGCAGCTCTGCATTACGCTGTGTTAATGTTCGAGTGTATTTGTTTAGTCTTTGTTAACTTTCTGAAACTGGAGATGCTCCCTCTGGTGGCTTGTTTGTCGCTTTTACATTTAAAAAGCTGATCTCTATAATCTGGTGGATAAAATACTGGCAAGCGCAACGCGTTGGCTCAAATATTGTTGGAAGTATATCAATGTTTTTCAATTTACAGTCAGCAAAGAGTGATTGGTGGGCACTAAAAGGGCTGCTATGTCAAGAATGGCCAAACCTTATTACAATCTTACATGCATATCTCAAACATGACCTTCAACTCCTGAAAAATTAGTTCGGCCCTCTCTTGACAGAGGATGCTAACATTGCTAAAGCTCAGGAAAGCCATAAGACTTGCTAAATTCGAAGGCTATCTTCCCCAGGCTAGCTGCTGTATGTTCATGTAAATTTAATGGGCACTTAAAAAATTCTACTTTCTTTTTGCTATGTCATGAAAGAAAGCAATAACAGATTGAATATTTTTTAAATTAGAATATCATTTATGGTACCATTTTTGTTGGGGATAGTTTTGTTACATTATACAAATAAACAAATACGCCTACGTATCAGCAATAAGTACTCTTAACATTGTCTCTGGACTAGAATGCTTTGGAGCTTGGAGTCTTTTTTTTTTTCTTTTTTTCTTTTTTTCCCTAAGTGACTTCTTAAAACAGTTACTGGGCACTTAGCAATATACAGGGCATCTTTTAGAGTGACAATAGCATTTTCCTTTCCCTATTCCAAACAATTGGATTCAAGTTACCTACGATATTTCTTTATGTGGTGTAACTTTTAAAATGAAAGCGTAACAGCTTACACAACTCAATTAATACTGAGAATATTTTCACAGACGTTTGAGTTACTTTGAAAGAAGCCTTAACTTCATATCCAAGTTCAAGTGTTTCTGAACAAGTTTCAAGGATCAGTTCTATCTAATAAGTGATATAACCACAGTACATGAATGCAAAGCTTTTGGAATCCGTTCGTTCTGCCTTTTGTGACTTGATTACAATGCCGTTAAAACTTTGATAGTGTTACTCTGAGCTCAGTCCTTCACTGTGGTAGCATTTATGAAACCGAGGATTGAAAAATAAATAAATAAATCAACTGTATGAATGTTCTTTTCAGTTCTGATGAAAACTTGCATAAGTTTTGTAATTTGAGTGTTTTCCCAGAAGGCTTAACTACTGGAATCAATAATGAGAACAAGGGCTTTCGTAAGAGTGAAATACTGTAAGATCTGTGTTCTGCCTCTGCAGAGAAGTTCTTTAAAATATTGAGCTGATTGCAAGCTGTCGATACAAAAGTGAAAACGCAAAGCTAAATAATCACAGATTTCATGATGCTGAAGCTCGTTTCAAGAGTTTTGGAATCCAGGCTGCTAATTTTCCTTGAATTTCAGAATACTGAGATCTGGAACACTGAAAAACATCTGTTGAAAATAAAAATGTGTTACAATTATACCGAGCAAGAAAAGAACTGATCCAAGTTCAGAAACTCTTGTCGACCAAAGAATTCATTTCTTTCCTGTTTTTCATCCCATTCCATGCCTTTGCTTTCAGTTTTAATGTGTATTTTTCCTTTATCTGTCACGCAATTGATAGTATTCCAAATTTAGGTTTCTCGTGTGTTCAGTACTGCTAACTACAGCCATTCAAAAATGAGATCTTGCTCCTGCCCTCTCTCTTGAGAATTACCAGTCCCTTGGTCATAATATCCAGATTTGAGAACATAAAGAAGTCTTTTACTCCTTAAAAATTTATTTTCTTTGCATTTCTCAGGGATAGAAACTTACTTTCTAGTGAGAAAACAGAGGTTTGTATGCAGTTTTTTGATTCAAACAGTTAAGGATTAAGAAAAAAACCCACTGTTGCTATATTTATTTCTAAAAGTCGTGCCAGTTAGCAGTGATGTGCAGTTCCAGTTTGTATCAGCTTTTCTCCTTGCCCTGTCTGCAATCCAGAATTGTACATGCGCCTGGTCTCTGTGAAAATGACTCATTTCTAGGTCAGAGCAACTTACATGTGAATATACCAGCTGAATGCGCAGCCCCAAGGTTGCTACCATTAGCCAAACAGGGATAGCAAAAAAGTCATAGCAGGCTGTGGGAGAGTGGCAAGGAAGAGAACAGAGATTGAGGTTACATAGTTCATTAGCAGACTATTGTTAGATGGAACCACAAATCTTTAGAGTCCAGCCTCTTTGGTTCTGATTTACACACAGATTTAGTTGTTTTTCAAACCTTTACACACCACAGTAGGAGCAAAGAGTAAGAGAAGGATAAGGAAGCATCTCTGAGCACAAGCTTCCCCCTTGCGGACTATCATAAAGAGATTCACTGTTATTATTCTTTTTTCCATTATCTTCACATTCCCTCGTGGGACAAGCTCACTGAGTCTTCTGTAACAAAAGAATAAATCATTCTGAAGTGGTGGCCTGTGGTGTTTCAGGAAGGACTGACAAGAATGATGAGGGATGAGGAAGGGGGAGCTATAAAGAAACTTAGGCTTCTGCCATGTCTGAAGTTCCCTTTAACCTTACTGTGGGCAGAATAGGAAGAAAGACATTTCCCTTTCACTCAATATTTAGACAAGGGCATAAAAGCAGTCTAATTTAATTATACATGTAAGCACATTTATCCGGAGTAGCACTTGGTCGTTCAAGCTTTTAGCTCGCTTTTTTGGCATACCCCCAGAGCACTCCTGGAAACTGAGCAGTATTGGTAGTCTCACACATTTTAGGAATGCTTTACATTTTATTTTATTTTTTAATCTTTCAGCAAAACAATAGTAGGGTATCAGAAGAATAGCCTTACAAGATCTCCTTCTCTGATTTGAAAAGGAAAAAACAAACAATTTTAATGCTTTTGTCCTGCACAGAATTTTGGGTTTGCAGCCTACATAGGAATTAATATGTACCTGCACTGAGTGAATATTTGTGCAAAGAGTGTCTTAAGGGAAATAAAATGTTGCTTTGTTACACATTTGTTCCTTATGTTTAGGTACCCAGTATCCATTTCAGAGTATTACCAGATGTTCACAAGGAAAAAACAAGTTCAAACTAATTAACTTCAAAAAATTCAAGCCTAATAGAATATACTTCTCCAGGGGAAGAATGTATTTTTTACTTATATTTTAAATAATAATTTATATTCCTCTTAAATTTGGGGTATAAGAGGGGGCTGTTTTTTGGTTTGGTTTATTTAAAACTAAACAAAAATAACTGAAATGTTATCATTAATGTGAGACACTATTAAAAGAATCCTGCTGAGCAACTGATATCTGCGGCCTTTTGAATTTGATGTTTTTGTATTTATCTTGGGAAATTTACATCTATTTTCCTGAAGGTCTCCAAGGAATTACCTATCAACTTTGCATGTAATACTTTTGTGTTTTTAACTACCTCTGATGCTGAGAGCAGCTGCCTTTGCTTCTTCTGCAAAGAACAAGACTCTTATTCTGTTGATTTGTTGTTGTAGAAATTGTTTGATACATCAGATTAGGAAGGAGACATCAACTCTGTATTTACTATCAGCAATGCTGATAACAATGCATACTGAACTACTTCATTGAAGATAAAATTGTATACTTTGGGAAATGGACAAGTGCCACATACAGTTCCTCCTGTATTCTTTAATCTCTGTCAGAATCATCTGTACTCTCTTCTTCACACAGTGCTTAGGGCTGTTCAGAACTTTCCTAGGGAATTTGTTGTGCTCATGGATGTTTGTGCATTGCTATTTAAACTATTTGTTGCTATACATTGTCCTTAAGGCGTTAATATCTGTTGTTTGTTAAATATTGACCAAGTCTAAAAACATTTTTATTGCACATCTAAGTGTTGTATGTGTCTGATTAGCAAAGCAAATGAGACAAAGTTTACATGTTGTCTAGAAGACAAGTAAGAAAAGAGAATTTCAAAAATTCTTTTCTACTGCTGCAGATGAGTAACACATGTTCTGTTTTCTGAGATGCACTGCAGAAATATAAGAAAACCTTGCATCCTAAAGTCACATATGCTCTGATTCAATGAACAAATGAAATACATGGCAGAAATCAGTGAAAACCTGACTGCAGAGAGTACATAGAAATCATACACTGGCTTGAGTTGGAAGGAAACTCATGGATCATAAAGTTTCAACGTCACTGCCACAGGCAGGGTTGCCAGCTTCTAGATCAAGCACTAGATCAAATTGCCCAGAGCCCCCATCCATCCTGGCCTTAAACACGTCCAGGGACGGGGCATCCACAATGTCTCTGGGCAACCTGTTTCAGCACCTCATCACTCTCTCAGTAAAAAACTTCACCCGACATCTAATCTAAATCTCCCCTCCTTTCGTTTAAAACCATTCCCCCTATCCTATCACTATCTCCCTGTGTAAAAAGTTGATTTCCCTCATGTTTATAAACTCCCTTTAAATATTGGAAGGACACAATGAGGTCTCCCTGCAGCCTTCTCTTTTCCAGGCTGAACAAGCCCAATTCCTTCAAGAGATCTTCATAGGAGAGGTGCTCCAACCCTTTGATCGTCTCTGTGGCCCTCCTCTGTAACCTCTCCAAAAGCTCCGCATCTTTCCTGTGTTGGGGAAGGAAGTAAAATAACATCTGTATAAGACCTGGACATTTAGTAACAATCATGTGCTGCATCAAGTAATTTGAGACTTCTCTTTTGTACCTGATGTTTGAAAACAACAGGCTGAGTTTGGGTCCCTGCGTAAAACAAGGAATTGTGTGTGTGATGTTGAAGTGCCTTGTTTGGGAATTTAGGCATCTAGTTATGTGCTTCACTGGATTTAGATTTTGGTTTGTGAAAGTTCAGAAGTAAGTGATTTTTGTCTTTAGTAAGCTCAACTTACACACTCTGAATGAAATTTAAAAGAAAGTGACCATGGAAAATGTTTCAATTATTTATAATTATTCTTAATAGTTATGAATACGCGCCTAAATTCTGCTTCCACTTCTTCCAAGGCTTGTCCACTGCTGTTAAAGAGGCATTTCTAGAGAACTGTCTGTTACAGTAGGAGTTCTTATTTGACTTTGGCTAGCTTTGTTGTCTGAAATGATGAACAATGCTCAGGTTCTGCACCAGGATTAGTATGCCAGTGCTTAAGAAACTGGGATCATTTGCCTTTGCAAGCTACTCAGAGTTCTCTTAGCAGGGCTAGAAAACAAAGACTGTTTGCATCATGAACTTCTCAGTAAGAAGGGAGGGTGTTTGTAGTTTAGGAGATACCTGAAGGATAAATTTAAGTTCAGCAAGACCAAGTGCCAGGTCCTGCACTTTGGCCACAACAACCGCAGGCAACACTACAGGCTTGGGGCAGAGTGGCTGGAAGACTATGTGGAAGAAATGGGCCAGGGGGTGTTGGTCAGTGCTCAGCTGAACACGAGTCCTTGGGTAGCCAAGAAGGCCAATGGCATCCTGGCTTGTATCAGAAATAATAACAGTTAGTTACTATTAGTGACAGAAGCAGGGAAGTGATCCTTCCCTGTACTCAGCTCTGCTAAGAACACGCTTTGAGTACTGTGTTCAGTTTTGAGCCCCTCACCACAAGAAAGACATCGAGGCCCATGTCCAGAGAAGGGCAATGAAGCTTGTGAGGGATCTGTAGCACAAGTCTTATGAGAAACAACTGACGGAGCTAGGATTGTTTAGCTGGGAGGAGAGGAGGCTTAGGAGGGACCTTATAGCTCTCTACAACTCCCTCAAAGGAGGCTGTGGTGAGGTGGAGGTCAGCCTATTCTCTTGCATAACTAGCAATTGGACTAGAGAGAATGGCCTCAAGTTGCGCCAGGGGAGGTTCAGATAGGATATTAGGAAAAATTTCTTCTCTGAAAGAGTGGTCAGGTGCTGGAACAGGCTGCCCCTAGAGGTGGTTGAGATAGCATCCCTGGAAGTGTTCAAAAAATGTTCAGATGTTGTACTAAGGGACATGGTTTAGTGGGGAAATATTGATGGTAGGTCGATGGTTGCACTAGATGATTTTGGAGCTCTTTTCCAATCTCGGTGATTCTATGATGCCTGTAGGATTTGCCACCTCTGAATGGCAAGTTAGTATGGTCCACTGAAGGCTGTGAACTATGAAATCAATCAAATAAAATGGAAGCAGATATGGCATTACTCCCTGGATTTCACTGTTTTTTTGTTCAGAGACTGATTTGAAGATCTATTTCTCCCTCTAAGCTGTTCATTGAAAATTAGAATTAGAAATTGCTTTTAAAAACATTTTTTGAAATCAAAATTACTTTTGCATCATGTTTAGTACTCATGTACTTTTTCCCAGCACTAGAGAGAGATGGAGCTACTGTAGAGTTTCTAGCAAATGACTGCTTTGCTAGATTATAAAGGGACAAGATAACCTCTTTGAGCACAGGCTGTGAGAATGGAGACTGTTCAGCATGGAGGAGGTTTAGTGGGACCTCATCCAAGTGTATAAATACATGAAAGGAGAGTCCAAAGAGGACAGATCTAGAATCTTTTCAGTGGTATCCAGTGCTAGGACAAGAAACAATGGGCACAATTTGAAACATAGGAGATTCCATCTGAACTAAGATGTAAGATGTCCATCTGAACTTCACTGTTTTGGAGACAGAGTACTGGTACAGATTATCCAGAGAGTTTTTGGAATCTCCTCCTTGGAGCTCCTCTTCAAAAGCTGCCTGGACAGGGTGCTGGGAACCTGCCATGGATGGGAGGTTGGGCCAGATGACATGCGGAAGTCTCTTCCAACGCCAGCCAGCCTGTAATACTTTTTCCATACTTGTGTTTTTATTCCTATTTTTGCTTTGAATTAAAGGCTAATCCTGAAGAAACTTTTAATCCTCTTTGTGACAACTCCTGAACATATCCTTGACGATGCTTATAAGCTAGGTTATAATAGGTTTGGCAGCAGATCTCTTAAGCTCTGTCATCTAGATCTAAGTATTTAATTGGAAAAATAATAAGACAACTAACAAGTCTAAAATGGCCCTCAGAATGGTTGCTAAGTAAGGCACAGCTATGCTTGCAATTGTTTTCACATGTAAAACTGTGTATCAGAAAGAATGTTGAAAGTCAGATGTTTAAAAAATTAAAAAATATTGTCAACTGGTAGATCGTTACACTAGATATGAGAAGTCCATTATGCAATGTGTTATTTGGGGAAGAGGAAATATAACTCAGTCTGTCAAGTATTCTAATTTGCAGAATCCTATTTTATTGTAATTTAGGATGGGAGTAATAAATTGAAAGATAACATTCCATGACGCTACTAAGATACAAGAATGAATATATCACTTTTACTTCTTCTATAACTTTTCCTCATTTTATTTTCACATAATCCTTTTTGAGTGTCAGTGTTGATCATCCCCTAGCTCAGAGTTGATAAAATAATAAAGATAATACTATTCCCATGGGAGCTATTATTATTATTATTATTATTTTTGCATCAGAGACATCAATAAAGAATTCCCTTTTTTTTTTTTTTTCATAAATGGTTGTTACATTGCAGGATTCTTGGAGGAGAGGGAGCAAAGAGAAAGTGGAGAGATGGGGTTGACAAGTGGCTTAAACATTATTCATTTAGTACTTCTATAAAATACTTTCCTGTTTACAAGTTTTAGAAACAATGGAAGGAACTATGGGTACTTGCAAAGAATGTTAGAATCCTGGCTTCAATTTTTGGTTGACGGTTCATTTCCCAGTCACACTTACTTGCCCTTTTTCCAGAATGTCACATTAACTGAAGGGACATGAACTCTTCAATAAAATTTGCAGCATCCATTGAGAAAGATAAGCAGTTTGTAGGTCTTCCAAGTAAAAAGAACAAAGAATATACTTTCTGGAAATGTCTTTATGTTTATTCTTGTGCTATTTTGACATTAGATAGAAAGGAGTATAGCCAGTCAAAATTATCCCTCATCTAAAGTATGTGAGAACCTTCTGTTCAAGTTTCATTGGTTTTGGATATTGCCAAATTGTTTATGGGCAAATTCAGAATATTAATATTTTTTTACGTATGTAACTTACAAACTGCAACTTTGTATGGTATTCCATTGTCTTATTCTTTTTATCCTCTTGGGATTAATATGTTACCTCAAGTTTCTTTAAGTATTTTGTGTATATCCAGTTTGTCTAGAGATCACTAGGAGGAAAAGAAGTGAAAGAATGATAAAGGGAGATAAAAATTCAGATGAAGTGTGTGTTTAAGAGTGGAAAAGCAGGGCAGGGGTGAGCATAGCATTTCAAACATCTTTCACATATGAATAAATTTGTTGCATCAGGACTGAAAGAAGTTTATTTGGACATACTGCTTATACAAGGAATCCAGTATATATTAGGTAAACATCTCTTGATAGAAATAATGTAAAAAATTGTAGGATAATTCTCTTTGTATCCACTAGTATCAGTCTTTTATGATCCACTGGTATCATTAACAAGTGTAATGATTATTTTGCTAACAACACGCTGTAAGTCATATTACTATTTCTAGTTTCTAGCTGTAGTTCTTAGCATGATGATAGCTGTCTCGGACTATTCAGGTATTGCACGTACTAAAAACAATTGACTGTACTAACAGTTATTCTCTCAGAGATGAGTGGACAGCATGCTGATAGCTAGCTACTCCTGCTAAAGGAGTAAGCTGAAAGAAATATACTCAATATATGGGTTTCTTTTGCCCTCTGCTGCTGCCAGAAGGTGTACCTTGTTATGAGGTATATCGAGCTGTCAACTATATGAATGCAATTTGGCCGTTTTTTGCTTCTAAGAATGTGTTTGTATGGGTTCCACACAACCAAACATCTCTGCCTTCTGCAGTTCAGCGTGACTCAATAAAGATGAGAGAAGGACCACAATTTTCTCAAGTGGCATCAGACACCTGTACCTTTGTTTTAAGTCAATCTTCCTGTCAAAAACAAAGAAATAACCCCTTTGCACATCAATTAAAGTTAAGTCTACTGGCCTGCAAAGTTACATAGTTATCACCTGTTGCTTTGCAGGTGTAATGTAATGTAGGATGGAGTATAGCATTTTACGACATCTTTAATCAGGTTGCAACAGTAAGGGGAAAAATAAAAAATGGATGTCCTCTTGTGAGGGTTCTATTCTTGTGTGGAGAAACTGTTATTAAAAGTCTAATACTACAGGAAAACCATGGTTCAGATAAGCTGATGAGGTTTCCAAGGAGTCATAAAAAATGGCGCTTACATTATACTATTAATTTGCCATTGTGTTTCGTAACAGTCATAGCCCTTAACAAGCAAAATCTTCCTAGGAATATTTTCCTCTGTGTATTGTAACACTGGCTTTGTTACACATAAGTGTTCAGGATGCTGACAGGCCACCAATGAAAGCCATCTATTGCACTATGTTTACAGAGGGACCTGTACTGGGTACCCTTCACTTTGGTTCCACGGTCCTGGCTGCAGTTTGATTCCCAGAACTTTAGATCCTGAGGGATAAAGGGAAAGGAGTCATGCCAAAAAATCAACTATCATTTTTATTTTCCTCCTTTATTAACCTGAAATATTCTGACAAGGTCCAACACAAACAGAAATACCAATCCCATTTTGGTGTCTAATTACAAATAACATTAGTTAGTCTGAACCCTATTTGGCAGTCAGTTGGCCTCTCCAATGTCAGTAAGATTATTTTAAGCCATCCAAAATGATACCAGTTTCACTTAGCTGCCTACGCTTTGCCATGGTTACGTGAGGTACCTTGGTGACACATGGTTGGCATTTATTGCATTTATTTGTTTGTTCAGGCTCTAGGAGTCCTATCAGTGATACATATCCTGGAGAGGAGGCTTGAATTGACATTCTTTTAGCCCCCAGATTGTTAATTTTAACAATATGAGTAAACTAGACAGAATTTCCATGTTCAATGTGTTTGGGGCATGCCAGAGGGGATGGTGAAGAGGGGGCATGCAGAAACAGCTGATGAGAGCTGTTTCATTGCTGAGGTAACCAGGCTACCCTGGAGAAAGGAACAGACTTGGTAAACCAGGGAGGGGGCATGAAAAAAGTGCATCATTGTGTAGCTGTATTTATTTTTAGAATTGTTGCATGGAAATGTCACCAATACAGACTCTGAATTGGAGCGGACTGGGAACACCCTTCATTTAAAATGTGCAGCTCTGCACCTTTGATCAAGGACAAAGCTCAAAGCTAAGGAACTACGACAAAATTGTTTAGTTTTACTTGGCATATCTTTAACTGTTATGCCCATCGCTGGAGTCCATTTACTCCGAGAATAAATATAAAATAGGTTAAAGTATGAAGCAGATTAAAAAGGAGATAGGATATATGTATCCTACCCTTTTTGATAACTTTGCAAGGAATGATACGTAGAGTACCAGAATTAAAAGGCCTGGTCACATACAGAAAAATATTTTTCATTAGGAAAATTCTGTAAATTTTAGTTTCTTTGTGTTATGGAGGTTCTTCTTAATTATAGCCTTTTCATGGTGATTAGCTAGTACTATATGATCTGTTGCTTATATCCAGCATTAACTCTTTCTTTTCAGATGAACCATTTTTTTTTCTCCTACTCTAGTTCTGTAACACAATGAAGCATTTTGTATAAGGATATATGCCTGATGCATATACCTTTTATAATAAAGTCAACTTCCTTGCTATAAACAGACGTTAATAATTAAATACTTTTCAGTTAGCATAGTTGCTTTTGTTAACCCATGGTTCAGTAGAGCTAGCAATGAGCTGAAATATAAGAAAAATACATTTTTATTTACTATTTACCTTGTATTCCCTTGCTTTGGTTTTGAAAAATAAATCCATCAATTAAACTATGAGAAAAACATTTAGAAGTTGAATTTAAAAAAAAAAAAACTTGGGAGAAATGGGTCAGTGCTGGCCCACCTTCTCACACAACGTCTGAAAACAATGAGGTTTCTGTTACCAACCAGCTATTTGACTGCCACTTCATAGAAGACAAACCAGGAAAGTCCTCTGCTACTTTGCACCTGGTTGCACTCCTGATATTAAGCAGAATGTAATCTACCAGATGACTAATGACTGACAGGATTTGACAATAATAAATGGCCTTTTGTGCAACCTGATACATGTAGAGGAGCTTCAGTGACGTTTTCTCCTTTGGCTCAGCAGAGAAGTTAGCCTATGATTTAATTTTTTTTTTTTTTTAAGTGTCATTGCTTCCATTTACAAATGTAACTGTAAATATCATTTGGTAGACTAAAATAATGTGAAAAATATTTATCATGGTTTTTACTGCTTTGGCTTTTTAAAGGAATCCCTCTTCACCAGGATAGCTGTGTGATTGAGTACAGGATAATGTATTAGTTTCAGTGGTTTTTGCTTGCTTGTTTGTTTGTTTTTTCAAAAAGAAGAACTCACGGATCAAATTAGAAAAGATGAAGGAAAATGTATGCTGTAATTATCACAGCTGCTTAAAAATCATCAAAATTTTTAATCTGCTAATGAGATGCTGAAATATTGATACTTTATTGATACATTATTGATACATCAGCTGACATTATCCTGTCAAGTTTAATATTGTGGCTTGTTCCACCCTTTTGTCACTGTTATTCTCACTAAGCAAATCACTCTTTTTAAAATTTCAGCTATGTTACCTGTTTTCTTGTGCATTTATTCACACTATCATCTAAATAATCTTAAAATCTAGTCATTTTGGTTTGAAATCGCTGATAGAGGAAAACGTTTTATTTCTGAAGAGCCAGTTATCTAATTAAAACACTGTTTTCAATGTATATTTCCACTCGTTTTTAATGTTTACAAGAAAAATGCAATCTTTTGTAGTCTAAGGATTGCTCTGCTCCTGTTGCTTGTTTCTTTCATGCAGATGTAATTCCTTGTTTCTGCCTACCAGATTGTCTTTAGAGACACATGGTAATGTTGCGAACAGTGAATACTGATGAGCAAGAAATAAGAAAGCTTTCTAGCAACATGCAACCTGAATAAAACCTTAAGTGCTCTTAACTGACTACTGACTTGAGCAAGACTTCCACTTTTCTGCTACCTGAGGATTTATCTTCCCAAGTTCCCATGTAAATTTTTTCAGTATCAATCAAGAGAGGTGAAAACTGAAATTGCATCCTGACAGACCTCTGTAAATACTAAAATTTCAAGCCTGCCATACAGCATTCCTTTGGCTTTCGTGGTTCAATTTCTACATTTAATATAAGCATAATGAGTGTATGAGATGGCCTTCAATAAGAACAATATCTATATTTCATGAATTAACAGTAGTTATATCAGAGATGGATGAAGTCTTGATCTTAATGGAGGTGCTACTCAGCTCCACAGATGTGACCACTTCACATGTGAGGGAAAAGTGCATTTTTCAATAGTGCTAGTAAGGCTGGAAGGGAAAATGAAAGGATCCCTTACTTCGTTATTCAATAAGCAATATTTTCTACATAGCTTTTTCATGGTTTATCTTCTGTTTTAGACTTCGATTTAAGATGGCAATCTTGTAGACCCAAAATTTCCTCCCCTAACTGAAAACAAACAAACAAACAAACAAACAAAAAAAAAACCCAAAAAAACCAGCCAAAGATATCGCTCTCCAAATCTTTCTTTTGAATATGTTCCTTCTCTGGGAATAGAGTAATTACGTGGCTATCATTTTCCTATACAAAATATTAGGTAGTAGTAGGCAATGTTAAGCAGCTAGCTTTCCCAGCTCATTTCAAATTCTATGGCACAGACCTTGTCCCTATCTTCCAAGCTGTGCTGGCACATCTGTTTGTGGGTCAATCCTATGAACTATCTCAGAGGACTATTTACCTTAAATAACTGGAAAAACTATGATCTGAAATTGTCACTTAATGAAATACTATCAGTGCCACAGACTGAACATGCGTTGACAGATATGGAAATCTCTATTATCAAAATAGTTCTACTAAGGACAGTTCAGGTGAGACCAGCCACCTCAAACTCTTTTGTTCTTTATCAACTTCTAATTCATTTGCATTAGCTGCTAGATAGCTGATAGTGTTGGGAAGCCTGTATACTAATTACCTAACTTTAAAAATAGATGCATCAGAGCCACAGGGGTATTTCTGTTATGTTTTTAGATTATTCATAGAAATTACGAGGTTATCAACTGTGAATGTGAAATTGTCAGGCATATGCTTGGATATCATCTTCCTAAGCTATGCAATTATTCAGATTGTCATCTCAGTCTTCCAGCCACCAGCAACTTCTGTTTCTAAGTAAAACATCATCAAGGTATTAGAAAGCCTTTGGCAATAGAATACAATTAAAATACCTCAAGCAGTGAAACCCATTAATATAATAAAGTTCAAGAGAAATAGTTAAAGCATGTCTACATGACACAGACAACAGCACAGAGCTCTTAGTGATTAAATCACCCTGGTGAGACGCTGAAGCCTGTGTTGTAATGGAGACAAAACAGTGCCTGAGCTCCTGTTTTTAAAGCTAATTTGGAGACCTCCGTACTACACTTCAGTGGCTATAGGCAGCAGTGGTCCTTCTTTCATAAGGGCAATTCATATCAGGACAAGAATAGTACAGATGTTTATTTCACCAGCTTCAAACTCAAGTGCATTAGATTCAGTTCCTTGTTCTACAGCGAAGCCCTCTAGTGCCATCACTGAGTCCTTTCAGCTCATCTGTGTGGACACATATGGCTTGAGCAGTTTGGATATAGGCCACGTCTGATCAGGAAGTTAATGTATTTGTGGTTATTATGGGCTCAGCCTGTGCTAGTATGTTCTGCAGGACTAATAAAACCAAGGAAACTTTCCCCTAACTCATAATTAACTATATCCTTTGAGATCAAGAATTCTCTGTCAACATCTTGAGTTACGAAAACAAATTCTGTGATTCTTCTCTTTAGCATTTATACATTGCTTTTACTAGATACCCTATGAAGGCAATGGAGTTTTCATCTTTCAGCATGAAAAAGATGAAATACATTGTACTGTAGAGAAACAACTTTACCTTTACATGCTTCACTGGGCAATCTTCATGGATGATTTCTGAAAACAATAATTACACATTCAAAATGTTATCCAGATACTTAAAACTCAAATACAAAAATTGTGTGCTGGAAACTTTAGCTTCACTGTTACTGCATTTAATTTCTAACATTACGGAGAAAACATCTGCATTTTTTTAATTACAGAACTTTATTAAACATGAGCTTCAAACTATGACTTTCTCTGCCCATAGAAATGCAGAATACACAACTGCAACACATTTCTATGTGCTTCCTTGATATATATGGGACTCAATCCTCTGCCTCTATGCAGATGAAGGTGAAGTTTGTTTACACTTAGTTCTTGGACTCTGTTGAATTTGCTACCTGTGATGATTTATGGAATCCTGTATTTGGTAAGAGAACAATCTATTTCTTGTAAACTAATTTAAGCACTTTCATTTAAAGATGGAAATCATTCTCAGTAATTACTGTCAAGGCCTGACCTCAAAAAGTTCACCAGTTTTCCTCTTTTTTTATAGCATACCTGAATTCATATCAGTTAATATATCAGTTAATGTTATGTGACCCAAAAAATGGTGGGCCCAGTCTTTTGCTATCATCATGCCTCATGAGACTGCTTTCCAAGAGAGCAACATCTCTTCCCATCACTGTGGTTATGGAAGAGTCAAGCTATCAGTGGTGCAACCTAAGTGTAAGTTTTACTGTTTTATATGGACAGATTAGAGCAGTATATCCCTATCCAGTGAAATTATATCTTCTAACTTAACATTTTTTCTTTTTTTCCTATATTTGTGGGGTTTTTTTGGATTTTTTTCCCCATAAGGTCTGTCTGTTGTGGGCAACTGACTTATCAATGAAAATGATCAATGTAGCAATAATCACTTTACCTATAAAGTTTCCCTATGTTAGAATTAGCTGAAAAAAAAATTTTTTTTTCCTAATATATAGCATATTATGAATCAGTGTGCCAAGTACTTTATTGAAATCTACATATAACATATGCTATACTTCCATTTCACAAATTGTTTTTATGATTAGATCAACTACCTAGTTTGTCTCTGGCATGATTTATTAGCTGGTTAATTTTCAGAAATATAGTTTCCTGTAAGCACTTACAGACCTTCTTATTAATACTCATACAGCTATCACAACTGATATTGCATAGCAGATGACACTTGACAAAATCATCTACCCCCCTGTAATGCAGCCTGGCATCCTGCAGGTCTCCACCTTCTCACAGACCTCTGAGAGCTGCTTTCCATCACGATTCCTGTTGCCCCTGACTGAGTGCTTGTATCACCACTCATACAGCAAACTGCTTTTTAGCAGTCACTGAACCTCTCTTAAATTTCTCAAGCAATTCCTACCCATCCATTCTCATTTAAGCGAAATAGAGGCTTTTTATTTGCAAAGTATAAAGGCAGATTCAATGAATAAGCAGTGTTACAAATAAGTGCTTGAATTACTGTGGCAAACAATGACTTGAATGGCTCAAAACCGACTTTATGATCTGTATGAGACTGATGTGTGAAATGGGATCTGTAGCTTCAGTGAATAAGGTTTCTCTTTGCTCATAGGCTCTCACTGTTTCTCCAAAAATAAACTCAGCAGAGAAAATTCAGGGTTCCAGCATGTTTTTAAGAAACCTTCATAAGTTATGTTCCCTCATCTTTATCTTCTCTGTATCTACTTCACATAGCCCTTTTCTTGCAAGTTTCCCTTTGATAACTGGACACCAGATGATCTGCAGCAATGAAATCCTCATTTCCCAATCTGAGCAGGGAAGGTGTAAGGAGGAGGAAAAAAAATCTAGCAAGGTCACTTCTGTAAATTGTAAACTCATTAGTAAACATATTTTCTTTGGATTGACTGAATTCTGTCACTTTGGTTGGAAGAGACTTGGAATATGGCTTCAGGGTCTTTAACTGAGGGTTTAGTTTCTTTTTGAGTTTTGTAATGCAGACTTTGTAATCTGAATGAAATAAATGTGGGGAATTTGAGGTCTCCTGGCAGTGAAACACTGCAGAGTTGACTTCCGAGCACCTTAGTCCACACAGCTAGAAGCACAGCTGTAGTCAGCAGATGGACCAGCTTTTAGAATGTTTATATGAAACTTTGTGGTGCTGTTCTTTAGGGCTAGAGCAAATCAGCAGGAAAAATCTATGCTTTAATGGAGATTTCCTGTGTGTGGAACCTATAGGGAGCGTAATTGTGAGCCCCGAATTACAGTTAGCTGCTTGGACAGAATTGGAAATGTGCTGTTGACCAAACAGCAAATGCATGGCAGGACAGCATTAGACATATATTAGGACTTGGGAGCATTAGACACACAAGTGTGTACAGGACACATGCTGCAGGAGGGCTCAGGCTGGGGGAATGTTAGGTGAAGTAGCTCCTTCCCAGCTGCTTTTCTTGTGCTCATCACATAGGCAGGGAGCAAGCTGGCACCAGAACTGCTGTGCATATGACAGAGTTCATTGCTTCAGTAATAAGCCAGACATATTCCACAGACTTGTGGAAGTATTACACAAACTGAGTATATCCATAATAAAACAAGATTTGCTAGTCCTTCGTGGTAGGCCTGGACATATTTCAGTAATGAAGCCACTGAAGGCCCTAAGTGGCCCTGTGTTTGCAAAAGCTAAACCATAGAGGGCTGTATGTGAGAGGCATCGGTTACTTCATACTTCTTCCCATATAAAAAGGCACTTGTGTTATTGTGTTCCCAAAGGACAGCTGAATTCTTGTGGGTAGGAAAAATCAGCTGCAAAATAACTAAGGGAAATTTAAGGGATTTCCCAAAGCCAAAAATAAAAGCAGTCTTATTTATTAAAGATAGACTGAATCCAACACTTGTTTCTGCTATAGGTAACTAGCAGCAAAGCTACATTTAGATGAATATTCTATTGTCTGACTTCAGTGTCTTAGTTTGGAGAACTTTCCTTCTTCTAAAGGAATATTTTCTTATGATTAGGTTTTCTTTATTAGGTTATCATTACCTGTATCAAAATATAGCATGCTGTACAGTGTAAGTCAGGCAAGGTACAGGCTCTTGAATTCCCTTCCTCAAAAATAAGCAACCCATGTCACTGTCATCATGTAAGTCACACACACTTCAAGAAGGCAAGATTCCTGAATTAATCTCAAATCTGCAATCAATGTTCTGGTTGACTTGTTCAGAAGTTTCTTCAGATTTCTTGGATTCTGTAAAACTGAGAATGATAGCATGATAGACTTTGATTTTGAGGATTTAAATGCTATTTCTTTCCCAAAATCCTTTGATATCTTCTATGTTTTCATTAAACATATGTATTAGCTAAATTATGTAAAAGCATAACCAGCTGGGTGGTTATTTTCCTTCCAATGTTAGTCACTTGCTTGACTTTTAACATGACTTAGTCCTCTTACAACTGATCTCCTATTATGTGCCACTTTGCCTGAATTCCTTTTCTGAAATTGCCATTAGTGCTTAGGTAATAAAAGCACAACAGCCTGTACATACTTCACATCATCGAAGAATCTAGCTGTCAGTGTTGTTTTTTCTTAGTAATCTTTATATAGATAAAAACAGCAACATCTTAGAGGCTTTTATCAATGGTTAGCTTATTGTAGAACATACTTCATGTACAGGGAAATGTGCTGTATACCTTTTTGGAGTTGTATTCTGGTTTCATAACATCCCATCAGTGTGTAGGTTCTGCAGTAAGAACCACTTGATTCTGAATTTGCTCTGACTTCATCCTGATAAAATGCCACTGTTTCACATGGATGAAAGTGAAATCAGAGTCTAGTCCAGCAGAGCCACATAGGTGAGCTGGTTAGCCAAGCAGAACCTTTTGAACGTTGGTGGAAACTATAGACATCCTTAAATCTGTATGTAAGCTCGATACTTTCCAGGGCTTGTCCTTAAATATGTTGCAGGTTTGCTGCTTGTAGGCCCCAAGTCTTTTGTCTGACAGTTTTATTTGGCTCTGTATGTGTTTCTCCAAATGTCCTCTTTCCCAGCACCAGAGGAGTAATGAGTAGAGCAGTGCCAAACATCACTCACAGTGGGACTTCCTTACTTTCGCGATGTTACTACTGCTTATGTAGCTTTTCCCAAATTGGCTTTAAACTAGCTGCTTGGGTCCTTTCTAAGAAAATAGCTGAAACTGAATGGAATATACTATAGTTTCCAGAGAGGCTTTGTAAATATCCAGGCCATTAATCTGTGCTGAAATCCATGCTTCTGTACCTACACAACTGTCAGCAGCTGACCTACTTAAATTAAAGTCAGTTTGAGTAGAGTTTCTCAGAAAGCAATAAACCATTTTTGTTCAGGGAGGGTAAACTATCCAGTCCGGGATCTATCATTGTCATGCAAAGCACAATTTTATCCACATCCTCATACATTTCTGCATAATTATTTGCATATCTTCCTGTTTCACCACTAGCTTAAGCCTTAGTTAATGAGATGACTGTATGTTGGCAGCCATTCACACGTTTTGTTTTTTTTAGGAATATGAAAGTTTTTTTTTCACAAAAAAACTTGTTATTGTGCAAAGGCTAGTAAAGAATAATGTCATCAATTTTTACAGGCTGTTCCTTGTCTGTAGTGGCTGACTGTTTGCATTATGCTATATGGGTACCCATTTTATTTTGTGAAGTCTTACAGCCAGCCAAAAATTACAATATACTAAACATTCTCGGAAGAGCACATGAGCCTATCCACTTCATGCTCTACATTCCCTTCCTACTGCCCTAGATTCAATATTTTTGGTTTAAAGATACTTGTGGGTACCTTCCTGTCTATTCTCTTTGCATCCATTTATGGATCTGTTGCTAATGAAGATGTGAAACAGGTTTTTGAACCTACCCGTACTGTCTGCCCCCACAATCCCCTTTATGAATCAGCTCAGAATACCACTGTCACACAAGATAAACAAGCTTTTTTGAGTTTTTGTTGAAAGGCTATATTTACCATAAACATCATCTGTAAATACTTAGATATTTTATTACAGCAGGTAGCTGTAATAAACCATGTAATAAGCAAAGCGATACTATTTTCTGTGTTGCAGGAAGACGGTGGTAGGTCACATCAAAGGTACAGCCAATCTTAGGTTTCATTCAGTCCCTTCTTTCCAACGATGGCCTTCATGCTTAAGGAAGATCATAAAAGAGGGAACACCTATAATAATACTTTCCTGGCACTTTTCTCAAGCTTACAGTGATTTGTGTCTCAGAGATGTTCTGATTCAGAAGTAGTGTCCTTGAGTTTCACGGCAGGTGCTGGATTCTTCTTTCATGAAATAATCCAGGTGTTTTCTGAATCTCTACAGTCTGGTCAAAAACAACAGTGTGTTGTGGCAGTGTGTTCCCTCCGTGGGAGTTCTTAAGCCCTGCTATTAGCACTGAGTTGGTGTCAGCTTCTTGTGGGGTGAGGAGAAGATATATTGATGAACCCACAATTGTTTTGTACAGCAAATTTTGAAAAAACATGTTTACAAGCATTGAACAGAAAGAAAGAATTATATGTTTTAAATTATTTATATGGGTTTTTTAGTTATGCTATTGACATGGCATATATGGACCTACTGCATGACTCCTGACTATCATGATAACAAAGCACAAACGGAAGAAAACATCATGGATGGCTCCAACCACATGTACAAATTGTAGCAGTAGTACAGCTAAAGGCCTGAGTAGCTTTATCTTCACATACATGTGAAATCACAAGTCTTTTTTATATGCACGGCAGCTTGTTTAGGTGGATACAAAGGTGGAGCAGCAGATTAAACTTTTCAAAAGAAAAGTCTTGGCTCCTTCAGATACTTGATAATATGCTGCATTTTTAACATGGGTTCCTTCCCACTGCAGTCTATGGCAGTGCATATCTAAGAAAGACAGGCTTGGGCCTGGAGCACCGAGCTGAACTTTCTCCTGTTGACAAAGTTAGGATGGTGGAGTAGAGTGGGGAGGGTTTGTAAACAGCTGAAGTAGAGCCTTCTGGGTTTAATGTGTTCCATAACCAGTTCAAAAAGGGCAGCAACTAAAAACCCCAGATGTCACAGTTACACAACAGCTCCTTCAGAAAAGCAGCTTTAAGTTTTCAGTGGGCTTTATAATAAAGAGCATGCAACAAAGGACTGAAATGTTCACCCACAGATAGTGAAGTGCTGGCTTTGCTAGCAGCTCTCACCCATCAGCAGCTCTCAGCTCATCCTTTCATGGGTGGAGAGATGGGTCTAATATTCTTCTTCATCTCTAATGCATGTTTTTACATTACTCTTATGTGATTTTACGTGGGCTGTGTATTAACAGACTTAGTGCAGCAATTTGTAGACCTGCATCAATTTAGTGCCCCATCCTTGTTTTTTAAAGAAATGCTATATTGAGTGCAAAGTTTGAAGCTTTTTTTTTTTCTTTTTTTTCTTCCTTTTTTTTTTTTCTTTTTTTTTTTTTTTTTTTCCATCTGGACTGAGGTTGGAGGCTTTAAGGGAAAGGAGAAGTTCTTTCAAAACTTACAGAAATTTGGCATTTTCTGCTCACACCTCTATCTTCATATCCCAAATACTCAACTGCATCTGATGCATTTCAGTTATATGCCATGGAATGTGATAAGCTGCAGCCTGTATGCAAATATTTCTCCTCTTTTTAATTTTCTAACTTTTCTAAAATTTTCCAATGAAGTTCTGTAAATTCCTTCCTTCTAGAGGATCGTTCAATCACTATTCCTCCACATGACACTTATATTTAGCAGGATATCCTTCTTTTCTACCATATTATGGAGCCTTAACAGCACCGCTACTTTTACAGTCATGATTTAAAACCTCCAGCTTTTTCAAATAGGAGAAGTCTGTTTTGATCCTGGAAAAATGATTTAAGAGGATCTGTACAGATATGTGTATGTTTATTTTGTACTACTAGTACTTTGGTTTGGTTAAGAATCTAAACTGTCATTAACACAGACTCACATATTCTTTGACAACAGTTCAGTTAATTAACTTTACTTTAATGCAGCTTTTTCATACAAGAAGAGAAGCAGGCTGAAGCTCCACTATCCCTTCAAATCCAAGCTGCCATCTCTTCTGACTTCACAATACTGGGATGTCTTAGAAGTGGAGCGCTTCTGGCTCTGAGTGCTGTAGGACACAGATCTCCACCTGTTTTCATTGCAAAGTTCTGATGCATTATAAATTCTCTCACTGTCACACGCAAGACCCTTCAGCTTTCATGCTTTCCATCTCCTTAGATCACCTTCTGACTGCCTGGAAGGTTTTGAAACAGTCAAGATTTAGCTGAGCCCTGTCTGACCAGTTTGCTTTGTGTTTCTCATTGGCTTTTCTCTCCCATCTTAGATTCTTCCATTCATTTATCACCAGTTCACAGAACTGTACCTTTGTGTGCTAATGAGTTTACCCCCATGTGACTATGGTGAAAAGTCAGTCAGGATATCCCTTATCTTACCTCTGCCTCACACATATAAATATTAATGTAAACCTCTAGAAAACTTATCCATCATGAAAAATTTCTGCTAAGAGGAACTGTCTATAATTGCTGACTGGTCTCTGTTGGAACATAAGAGGATTTTAACACCGTGTTACAGTGTAACATCTGCATGGTCCTATTCATTTAGGTAAATCTGCTGGTCATCTGGGAATTATGCAGAGGTTGGGAACCAAGAGTTGCAAAGAGCAGTGCATTTCCATATGCTTATTGTTTTAGCATAATTATGTGCTTAGAACAAAATCAACATTTTTAGCAAGCACAGATGAAATTGTATTAATCAGTATTTAGCACAGCCTAAAATTCGAGCCTAACCAATCCTGGCTACCATTAGGCAAGCCAAAAACTACATATTTTCAAAAAACTTTTAAATATTCCATTATCTCTAGTTCCTATTTCAAACTGGAACTACTATATCGTAGGTAATTACTTAAAATTTCATCATAATAAGATCCAGTCTTTTTCTGTATGGAGATCTTTCCAGCGTCCTTGATACCGGAGTGTAAAGCATAATTTTTTTTAAGAGCTGAATCTAGCTGAGCTGCTGCTTTAACCAGGACTGTCTGAGAAGACAGAGACTGTTGACAGTAGATGATGATAGTGAAGGCTTAAAAGGGTTGAGAAATACGATGAGATGCTCCTTCTGCTCCCTCTCATCTTACGCCTTTTTCCTCAGACTATTTTACTGGGGGAAAGATCTAGTATATGAAAGAATAGAGTAATTCATCACATTTTTCCAACAGACTCTCTTGGCAAGCTCAAAGGGGTCCCTACCTGGAAACAAACTGCTCTAACTGAACTGTTAGAATTTCTCTGCTGGATCAGAGATGCTTGTAGGATCTCATTCATTTTCCCTTTTGGACAGTGAGTGCCTCTTCACAGTTGGGCAATGTGAATGTTGCTGCCTGTTTTGAGGGTGGTGTTTTTATACTGAGCACATCACTTTCCATCTCCCTGTGAAATGAGAGAAGCCTACACCAGAGAAAATAAGTTGAGTTTTATGTATGGCTTTCTTCTGACTAAATGATTTATGATTTTTCTGTCATCATTTCTCTTTTATGGAGAGAGTAACTAAATATAACTGTAGGAATGACTATTGTCGTAGGGAACATCTAGAGCTTGCACTGAAGGGAATTTTGAAAATGTTGACTCTTCTATGAGCTCCTGAAGGCAGCAAGGGCTTACCTGAAGATTATAAAAATGGAATGGGAGTCCAGTCTAAGCTATCACAGAAATATGATACATGTGCCTGCTCTACAAGTGACAAGGTTGTTCTTCAGCCTTACCCAAACATACTTTAGGCAGCTTAAACTATCTGGTAGTGTAGCAGCACATAACACAGCATGATCTACTCTGTGAATATTTACACTGAATGGAGGTGTTGTGGGAGAAATAAGGAAGAGGAAAAGAAGAAAAAAAATACAAAACCAAGTTTTTCAACTCCTGATGAGCACCATGTTGTTGCAGCAATGCTGTTGGTGATGCTCAGTGTAACTAATACAAAAGGCAATTTGAGTAGGTTAACACAAGCTGTCATTAATACCTTTCTATTGCAGTTGTGTATCTTAAGTGTGCTAGCTAGTGTGTTTTCTTCTAATTTTTTTTTTTTTTCTCCCAAATGTGGAGGCCTCATAAGGTGTCACTTACTTATCAGCAAGAGTAACAGTTTTATTTCAAAGTTCAGGCTCATCCTTTGGGAAGATTCAAGCTGGCACTCCAATGAGAAGGAAGCTCTAAAGGGTTTTTCCAAAGAAGCTAAACACCCACAAGAATAATGCAAAATATGATTAGTGCTAATTATTCCTCCAACCTGTGATTTATTGTGCTCTTTGATTTTAAAATATAGTTTCTTTTTTACTCCAAATAATATAAGACTTGTCTTTTGTGAACTTTATTTTGTTTCAAAGGTTCAACTTTCATCTAAATTGTGAGAAATTCATGAAAATAGAATAGTTCAGTTGGAAGGGACCTTCAAAGATCATCTTGTCCAATTGACCTTTTCAAGGCTAACCAAAAGCTAAAGCATGTTATTGAGAGCATTGTGCAAATGTCACTTAAATACTGGCAGGAAAAAGGGGGACCTACTATCTCACTAGGAAGCCTGTTCTAGGATTTGGCTACTCTCACCACAAATAAATCTTTCCTAATGATGAAACCCAAGCTAGAGGCCTCGAAAATAGCGGGCAGGTCTACCCGTGTCGGGCACGAGAGCTCCCGCGTGTCCTCGCCGCGGCTCCGGAGCTGCCGAAGGAGGGGCTGTCCTTCCCTGTCCCCGGTTAGGTCAAGGTAAACATCGGCTGCCCAAGGGAGCCTTGCCGCTGCTTGGCGCCGCGGCTCTTGCAGCCTTTCGGAGGCGCTGACTTTCCAGTACGTCTTGGCTGCCGCTGCGCGGACGCTTGAAGTGCTTCGGGCAAACGTGCGGGAGGGCTTTTTTTGCTGACAAATAATAAATGGACAATGCCTAGAAGTGCCCCTGACTGGATATCGAGAAGCACGGTTTGCCTTTAGTGTTCAGACGAGAAAATTTTTCTAATTGTTGGGGCAAATAGTCATGAAACTAAAGTACTGAAGGTTACAATGTATTCTTCAGTGCTGGGCATGCTTTTGTTAAGACTGAATATCTTTTTAAAAGAGATGTTCCCCATCATATGCACAAGAATGTACAAAAGATATAAGTGAAAAGCTATATGTTTAGTTAATAGTTCAGTTCAGCTTGAATTAATATTTACCAGGTTTGTCTCTGATGTGAAAGAAGCACATCATCATCAAATTGCCCGTATCTATGGAAAATGCAGTTTTCTGGTGGCTGGCCCTTTGGAATTTCCTCTGTCCCCACTCCTTTTTATGGGAATGGCTTTGGTGCTTACAATGCCACCTGCAAGCTCAGGCAAACACAGTGTAGTAATTTTTGCGTCTCGCTTGTTCCTGCTCCTAAAATTATCATCCTCCTGCACTCCCAATCTTCTTAGCATGTAGATTTTTTCCCATAATTCTTGTGAAATAAAAATAAAAACAAGGTAAAAGATCTGTCAGAATTAATGTAGTACATAACTCTAGAGGCATCGCTATCTGGCAGAACAAATCCTAATGAAATCATCATTCAAAAGAAACACCGCTTCAAGATGCAGAATGAATATGAAGATGAAAGATTAATGTGCTTAAACAAAAAGTAGGTAAATAGACAGAAGGCATGATTGAATAAAATTCAGCTTATGTGGATAGTTTGCATTTCATTTTCTGCTTATAAATCCATGTTATAGGTACCTAGCAGAGACTTAGTGTTTTCCCTTGGTTTTCCATCAGTAAGTCATAACTGTAGATTTCTCTGCTGCTTCCCTGATTGTATCACTGACTATGCTGTGGTAAATACTCTCCAGCAATTTGGCACCTCTATGTTACTCAGTTTTAATCAGATATGTCATTTTCTTCAGCACCTGCTCTAACCCTCCACTAGCTTTTGTTAAATGATGGATACTAAAAGCTGATTTAAGCCCAATCTCCATTAAAAAAAAAATAAAAAAATAAATTAAAAATTCTTCCTGCAATGTAGAATAAAATTTACCCACAATGTTGGTACTTGAAGGAACTGTTTTATGATCACATTTGATGGGTTTTATCAGCAAGTTAAACCTATCTCATTTAAAGTGGCTTTATCTACCTACATCCAAGAAGGCGCAGTCTCATTCTTGTGAGGTCCCTTCTGCAACTCAGACTGCCCTATCAAGACAGAAATCAGGCTGTTTTCAGGTGTTTCTCACAGTTGTTCAGAGATGGATGCTTTACTTGCTTCCCTTTCAGCAGTGCTTGTAGTTTCTGTGCTCCCAGAAAAATGTATATTTGACTGAGAAGACTTCTGGTGTGGTGCCTGAAAAGTTCGTGTCCGTTCCTCCACAGTTCTACTGAACTCTATAGGCTAGAGTCACTGTTTTACTTTCTTCTTCCGAGATGAACAACTGCCTCTCACTGACCACGAGAAGGCATATTCAGCATGACCCCATACTACAGTCAGGGGCGGTATTTTTATTTCCCTTGAGGAATGGTGGTCATATTATGTAGTTAATATAGTACAGGTTTTGATTTTTCCATTTGAGAAATAAAGTTATTTATGGCTAGACTGAGTTATGAAAGATTTACTTAGAAGAACAATGCAAAACTGCTGATGCAATTAAAATGAAAATATTATTCAGAGGCAAAGCTATAGGAAGAACAAGGATGTATAAAAGCAATTGGATTGGGAATCATTGCCCTTCATCTATTTTAGATCTATTTTTATTAAAATTTTTCAGCCTGGAGGTTAATTCATTTTTAATGTATATTTGTTTTTCAGAAGCTTATTGGTTTGATCAGCTATTCGTGTGGAGGTGGTTTAGAAATGTTAATTTCCATGCACTGTATCTGTATTTCCTCTGCAAGCTGCACAGATGGCTTTTTATCCAAGCTTCTTTCACTTATTCTCTCTTCTGGAAAGCTGTGCTAAATGCAGGTTGGTACAGTAATAAATTGTTACATGCTCCTTAAGATAATGAAGTTTGCTCATACAGACCTGTGCCATGTGTCCTTTACCTTTCCCACTAGGATCTTTCCTCTTCCCATACACTCTGATTGCTCACTCTGCTGTGCTGTTTATTTCCCTCTCTTGTCCCTCAAAACCAACAGGTCTTGCCACGGGCCTTGCTTTCCTTTGGCTTGCTAGCTGAGCCAGAGGCAGAAATACCTGCATGCTGATCTGCTGACTAGCACAACGCTGCCTTGCTCAACACGGCGTCTTCAAGTAGTTAGTGCTCTGTACTGTTACTCGTCAGGGCATTCACTTAATCTATAGACAGCAACAGCTCATGTGCGAGCCAGGTCTTTGACTGACAATATCTTCTGTGACTGAACTGAGGACTTAAATGTCATCTATCTTTGAAGTGAAAGTAGGAGTTACAGAAGAAACTGCTGTCATCTCATAATTTGAATTAAACACATCTCTAATCCTGGAGTTTTCTACAGGTTACTGTACTAGTTCCTTATTACTTTGCACCTGCCCAGCATTTGTGTGCTGCTGTTTCAGAACAGTTCCTTCAGAGGTTCAGTATGTGTGAGGGTTTCCTGGAGAAATCCACTGCTGACTTTTGTTCTGGTTTTGAAGCTTGGAGGTAATCAGATGGAGAAAAAGAGAAAATGATTTTGTAGATTATTTAAAAGGGACATATATATAAACCCTTAGTTTTAAAAAAATAAATAAATACATATAGTTTCAAGCATAGCCGTGTAACACCAAAGCGCCTGCATGTATAATGCGAACTATCAGCCTAAAGCACTAAGGAAGCAGAAATTTGTTTCAATTTTGCCAACACTTGTTACTCTCATGAGAACCGCACAATATTTGCTATTTAGACACAGCTTTTGGAATCATGTATTTCTATTTCTTACTACTTTTTACCTTTCATTTAAAAAGCAAAACAATGTTTGTATCATTGTTATTGAGAAAATGGGAAAACACCTAGAAGGATATTCTTCAAACAAACCAGGCTGAAAAAACACAAGCCCTGAGAGCTCAGAAGCCTGAAATCTACTAATACAGATGTACTCATTCTTAATACTCAATCTTTTTAAAGTCAGTTTTGAGTTATTAATTTTTAGGGAACACTGACTTGTGAGTTTTGATTAAAACACATCAACAATTGTGCCTTATCAGGCTATTGAAATGGAGAAAATAACCATCTGTTCCTACCTCGTGGGGAGCCTTCAAGAAACAGTTGAAGTCAATGTTTTTATTTTCTAAGAAAGTGGCAATATAGGAGTGGATGAATCACATAACTGGTGGAAATTGCTATATTCAGCTATTACTACTGAGGTGCCTGCTAAGTGTCAAATAGGAAAAGAAAACAGTCTTTGTGATTGTTAGGGAAATGTGTTGATCAGAAAGTAAAATCTTGTCTGAGAAAGATAAGTCCTGAAATGACAGCTGCTTACTTTGCAGCCCCTCTGAAATGCGTTCGTGAAGCACTGGGGTGTGACCGCTCCCTCCCTCATTCAGCACCAGCTTCCATCTCCACGTGTCCGCACAGCTCTGCCCAGAGCAAAACCTCTCAACTTTTTGAAACTGAGGTCCATCTAGTGGATACAACTCGATATTACAGCAGCAAAATCCTCAGCTGCTTATCAAAGGTATGCTGACATCGTCTATGTGAGTTATTTTTGTTTTCAAAGGATATAAGCTTCTTTGCAAAATATTCAGGTCTGCTAGAGAGCTTCTCTGATGGGATGCTTTCCTAAAGGAGCCTATTGTTCTTGACAAGGTTATATTCCTGCTTTTGTTTCAGATTCATACATACGTCCTGATGATGCTGGTGGCACTTCCTTCAAGTTCAAAATCCGGACTCGGTTTGGTTGGCTTCCAGTGGATAAATTCCCACCCCCAGAGGAGAAGTGGAAATTTTGGAGAAGAATGATTGATTATTGCCTGAGAGATCTGAACTGTGTAAATGAATTAAAGATGCAGTTCTGCAGTCTCTGTCTGTTTCCTTCAGCAGATGTTACAGGGAAGATTCCTGGGAGACTTGAATGAATCCTCTTGCTTGTATGCCCTAGATTTTGCTGCCTAGGAGATGCACAACTGGTATATTGAATAGGCAGAGAGTACCTGAATTGTGTCTAAAAATAGGAACTCTGTGAAATTCAAAGGGAGAAACTTGAAATAGCCTGATTAACAAACAGATTTTGATATCAATTTTACTTAAGAAGAAGAGTTAAGAATATTCTGAGTCCCTTTTCATCTTGACTACAGTAAACCATGGAAGTAATCATGGACAACAGAACAGGAAACATATCATAGAACCCTTTTCAAAAACATGATATGATTTTGAGACCATTTTATCAAAATTATTCGGAAGTAAAGCTTTTTCCAGCATCAAATCAAAATGTTTTCCTGCTAGAAATGGTTATGCTACTGATTTCACATCTTCTATGCCAACATGGAGGGGTAGCACTGCTGCTGTCTGTATGCTGCAGTCATCTACTCTCCCTCAAGCCTCTCTTCACTCTTACTGGCTGAGTGAATGAGTAACTGATGGATCTGTGTCTCTGGATCACAGCCAGCATCCTGATCAACCCTCTTAACTCATCGTGTCTACTTCAGTCATTTAATGGAAAGGCCGTAACCACAGTGCAACTGGAATGTGGCTGCAGGTCTTGCTTTGATTGTCTTTGAGCACAGAATGTCCTGCTGTGCATGCTCTTTTTCTCCTTCATGTACCAGTATCTGGCTAATTAATTGCACAGTAGGCTGTGATGCCCCTACTGCTTCACATAATAAGTAGGGCTGCTTTTCTTTGACCAGTAATATCATTAAGAAACTTATATTTCAAGTTTGATAAGACACTTTTTGTAAGTTTTGTATGCTTGTTTTAGCAAAAAAAGTGCCATTGAATAGAAAAGCTAAAGGAAGAATCTTCAAGTCAGCAATTCTGGTTGAAAAATATGTTCTGAACGAGTTTTAATTCTAACTGCCTTTTAAGGCGTCTTTAGACAAAGACAGTCAATGAAACCCTGTGTGAGCTGTCATCTGGGAAACTCAAAAGCATAATAAATAGTGAGTTGAATGGTAAGTGACGTGTTGGTGTATGTTGGTGCGATGGCTTAAATTTCTGATTTGACTAATTTGAACTCAAAATTTACTGTATGCTGTTATCTTTTATTGTTTGTTTGTTTTGGGAGTGAAAGCCATGGAGGAGTATAACAAATTTATACTCCTTTGAACATTGTGGATGTTAATTTTTGCTATTAATACTAATATTCATATTACGCCACTTATATTCCTTGCATACAAAATACATTAAAAACCTTCCAGCTGTTTATGATAATATTTACATTCTCTTCAGAGAGGTGCAGGCATGAAGGGAAGGAGTTGTGCTGGTTACTAAAACTGCTATGCGTGTCACTATGTGTGTTTCAGTGAATGTAATTCCTTACACCCGATAGAAGAAATATTGAAATCTGCAAGGACTCTGGGGAAGGCAGTTCCATTTTTTTCTGCAGAAAGTTCTGTCTTCTGCGGAGACATGTGGCACCTTCTGTCTGGAACTCTGGGAGCTCTACCCTCACTCTGGAGAGGCAAAAACATCGTGCCAAGCAGGCTTTGTCTCCAGCTCATTTTCAGTATAGAGCAGTAAACAATCTTCCCAACGTCAGGGAGTGGTCTCCAGGCACTGATCATGACAGCAAGTGAAACATAAAATAAAACTACTTCTGGCCCTTGTGACCTATTTTGTTATTGTTTTGCTACATAGATGCTATTCAGAACAATGGAAATCTACCAAGGTTGAACGTTTTGAGATAAGTGTAATTATCTTTATAAATATTGCAATATGCCTATATGACAGTGTTTTTATTACACAGCATTAATTTTAAAAGTAATCAAATCTACCAGGAATGCAGTGTCCCGTGAAGTGTCATAAGACCAATAGAAAACTTAACACAACCATTTTATCTTTACTGTTTTCTCTGTTATTCCCGTATGTTATAAAATGCAACAAAGCATATAAGAGATCTGGCAGTCTCACATCTGTCCATACTGAGGTACAATGCAGGGAATCAAGAATGGAGCAGCTGCCTTATTTCTAAACCATATTGCTTTTATAGACTCTTACATAAATCCTTTTTTCTTCTGACTCCGTATTCACCAACTCAAGGGTCTGTCTCATTGTTCCACTAGTGCACTACCTGAATTCACAGCAAACTAATAAAATATGGCAATAAAGCTTATTAGATATTGTATATGGAACATAGTTCAGTCCCACACACTCTCCTGAAAGAACCTCATTCCTCTCAAGCAAATATCAATGCGAGTAAGGTTATCTGCAGCAAAACAAAACAACTTCCTCAAAATGGCGGTATGTAAGTGACATAGCACAAATGCCATTCTTTGAGAAAGAAAGATTTTTCATACAAAGTGCATATAGAGCCACCAATGGTAGAGTGTGTGAGTACAGTGGAGAATATGCTCCTGTGCTCATTTCTGCCTTTCCCATCCTTGCTCCTAGCAGGACTCCAAGTGGGGCAAGACCTCCAAGGGTGGTTACAAGTAGGAGGGGGACCAGCTTTTTACACAGTCTAATATTGATGGAACAAGGCTTTTAATTAAAAGAGGGGAGACTTAGGACAGATGTTAGGAAGAAATTCTTCACTCAGAAGGCAGTGAGGCGCTGGCATGGTCTACACGGAGAAGCTGTGGATGCCCCATCACTGGAAGCGATTGAGTCCAGGTTGGATGGGGCCCTGGGCAGCCTGAGCTGGGGGGGGGGGCAGCCCTGCCCATGGCAGGGGGTTGGAACTGGGTGGCCTTTAAGCTCCCTTCCAATCCAAAACCGTTCTAAGATCTAATGAAGACTGGAGGCTGCACCTTACCTTCAGACACTGCAGCTGATGAGCTGGCAGCATAGCTTGGTCTGGGTCCAGCTCATTTACAGGATTCATTTTCATGCTTTGGTCTAAGCAGAAGATGCTTTCATCCCCTGTTATGGATGGAGTATCTGGATCATTTGTTCATCGTAATTTGCAGCTCCGAGTGCTCACAAGAGCATCAGAAGCTTTACTGCTTCTCATTGTGCAACTACTGGGTCTGTGACATGCCTTTTGGCAGGCCCGCTTACTTTGCTGTATTATAATTGGTAATTAATAATTTGTAATTAGACCGATATATAACCCTTTCCAGAGATACATGTAGCATGGTCCTGTCTACAAGATGAACATTCCGTGTGGCTGACACTCCTCAGAGCAGCTAGCTGCCGTTAACTCCCACCTCCTGGCTGCACTGAGCTGCCTTTACCTTGTCAGGAGTGAGGTGTTCCTTGGCACTCATGGAGCCCAATACTAGGTACCTGGAGAACTTTAAAACTGAAATAGGTACTATGTAGGTTTAAGAGCCTTCAGAGTTGGGTAGCAGCTGAGGAGAGGTTTTTAATATCACCATTTATAATTGCAGCTAAATTCTGCCTAGTTGCCTGCTTATGTGCCTGAATACCTTTTCAGGATCTGGCCCTAAGGGTTTTTTTTTAACGTTCTTATGCATTAAATAATAAAAAGCAGGCAATTAAGAAGTCTTACTTAACTGTGTTAGCCTCTTGAAGAGATCTACAAATCAGCCTCATTTCCTCCTCCTGAGAATCGTTAGATCATTTGTTACAAGGGCAAAGGGAGGCTTTGCAGCAAGCTTCAGCCTATTTCATTGTAGCAGTGTGCAGGGCTGTTCTGTGGAACGCTCTTGTTCGCTTGTTTACAAACCATATGCACTAAATTGAACATCCCAGTTGGATGTTTAGTTTGAAAAGTGATATGTCAGTGGCTGTTTAATTAGGACTCTGCAGCCCACCTTTCTAAGCTGCTGCTGCTTATTAAAGCGTTCCCTGATTGGAAATATGCAGATGCTGTTGATAGAAGAAGTAGTTCCCTTTAGCCCAAGTGAAAGAGCTTTGCCACCTCTAACTTGGAGTTATGTCAGCAAACTCAGACCCCGGGGGCTGGGGGTAAAGGTAGAGGAGACAAACAGCCTTCTATTCTCCTCCCAAGGAAGGTGCTGTCAGTGGGGGCTGTTGCTGTGCTCTATGGCCTAGGAGAGGAAATATTATGCTGTTGCTGCCCGAGTGCCCTGCTCAAGGTGCTTCCTGAGGTTTCTCTGAAAAAGTTGCAAGAACAGGTGGGTGACCTCTTTGCTGCTTCTCTGTTTGGGCAAGGATGTGAGGTCATATAGCAACCAGAACTGCTGGAGACCAGCACCTCTTTGGAAGACCTGTGCAGAATAAGCTTTTTCCAGCATGCCTCATTCTCCAGTGGTGCAGCCTTTTCTCATTTGGGAGGCAATTAGTATTTCTTCACAAGATTAAAGGCCTCAAGTCTGCCTTTATTCAAAGAGATGCTCCGGTATGCTGTACTGAAACAGTAAAATACTTCTGAAATGAATTGTAGTGTGCTATTCCAGTGTCCTGGTTTAACATTAGCTTTGCTAACTATTTCCTGTATCTATCGCTGCAAGCTTTAGGGAGGGGAAAAAAAAAACCTCGCCACACTGATGGTGCTCATGGGAATTGTGGTACTGATACACTGTGAGAATTAAGTTGTTCATTCATACTGAGGTATAACAGCCATGCCTGTATTCTTAGCTCATGCAGTTTTTCTGCCTGTAATGTACCTTGCCGGAGGTGACAATTCTCTCTCACTTTGAAATAAGAACAGTGCTTTCTTCATAATTCATCTGACATTTTCAGAAAAACTAACGCTAATTGAATAAAATAGAACCAACATGCCAGTAATTTCTGTCTTCTCCAAAACTCTGAAATACCTTGTGCTCCCCAGAGTTCAATTCCAGGGCCAGCCTAGAATTCAACATTTTTATCAAGGATCTAGATACAAAGGTTGAATGCATCCTTAGCAAGTTTGCCAATTACACTAAACCGGAAGGTGCTGCTGACTCTCGGAAGGCCTTGCAGAGGGCTCTAGATTTGTTGGAGCACTGAGCAATCATTAATGGGATGAAATTCAACAAAGGAAAACACTGGTGCTGCACCTGGGATGGAGTAATGGAGGACATAGGCACAGACTGGAAGATGAATGTCTGGCTGGTAGTTCAGAAGAAAAGGACCTGGGGGTGCTGGTAACAGCAGTCTCAATGTGAGCCATCAGGGTCCCAGGCACTCAAAAGGGTAAACAGCATTTGAGGTGCGTCAAATACAGCATAACCAGCTGGTCAAAAGTGGTGATTCTCCAGCTATATTTGACACTGATGCAGCCTCACCGGTAATATTATGTGCAGTTCTGGACACCCCATTATAAAAAAGACATTAAGGTACCCGAAAGTGCCCAGAGGAGGCACCAAAGCTGGTAACAGGGCTGGAAGGCATGTCTTGAGGGCAGAGGCTGAGAACACCCCGGCTGTCCCACCTGGAGGAGACCAAGAGGTGACCTCACTGCTCCCTGGAGCTCTCTGGGGAGGGGAAGGAGAGGGAGGCAATGGGCTCTGCTCCTGGATAGCAGGATGGGGATGGTACAGAGCTGCCAAGGGAGGACTGGGCATTAGGAAAAATTTCATTACCCTGAGGGTGATCAAACCCTGGAATAGGCTTCTTAGCAAGGTGGTTGATGCCCCATGCCAGTTAGTGTTCAAGAGGTATTAGACAATGCTATCGTTAATGTGCTTTAACTTTTGATTAGCCAGAAAGAGGTCAGGCAGTGGAACTCTCTGAAAGTCATTCCAGCTGAACTATTCTATCGTCACACGTGATATGTACTTTTAAGAGAGAATTTCTTCTCGAAAGTAGAGATAATCCACATATGTGTTCAGGCATAAGGTGTGAAAATCCTATTGCGGGAATAGGGTGGGGTATGCAGCTTAAGCTGCAGCTCATTTATTCCTGATTTCAGAATATTTTGTAGCTTGCTTTAGCTTGGGGCCAAGTGGAAGACATTCTGCTCTATTTTTCCTCATCCTCTGGCCTGTTATGAAGTGAAGAATCATCAGTGAAAGCAATATACTTCCTTAAATGGCTTTCTCCAGGCAGTTTCAGGATGATGATTTTGTTTGGTTTAAGACCTCCTTTTTTCATTAGGGCAGTCATATTCTGTAGGATGGAGATGCCTATGAAACAGGGAACAGTCATGCGATGAATAGTGCTCCCTACAGTACACCAAACAAGAGGCAGGACTTAAGCCCATGATCTTGAGCTGATTTAAACTCATAGTCTCTGTATCTCCAACTGTAAAAGAAATAGCAGAGATAGCTTACATAGCCACTGTAGAAATAAGAGAATTAATATGCTATACAGTAAAATGTGTAAAAATATTTTTCTATAAAAGCACTAAGATTTGACTACACACTTTCCTACTCATAAAGACTAATCAATTTTGTGAGGGGAAAATGATGCCATAGACAACTGAGAACAGCTTCCTAAGTGTTAATATCTGCAATTTATTCACTGAGAGACTAGCAATAGTCTAGAAGTGTTTTTTAGCCATTTCCTTTACCATGCACACACACTCTTTTGATGGGTGAAGAAAAGCTAATGAAAAGACTATGATAATGAGATCATAAGAGCAATATGAAGAGAAACTAGAAAATACTAGATTATTATGGTAATCTACCATAGGCGCAAATTATATTACTCTAATATACTCTTCGTGAAAGAAGTAAAAACCAAAACAAACAAAGAAAACCAAGTAACTGTTAAATTGTTATAGGTGTTTAAGAAATTGCACGCACAGCAGCAAAACTACTTTTCACTTACATGTTTAGGGTTGGGAAGTGGTGCTCGATATTAAAAACATTTCAGCATCTCTTGTAGTAAACACATTCTGTCATTTAAGCTGAAGAAAGGATTTGCATTTCCCTGTTTCTGCAAACAGAAGTATTCATCAAGTGTTGCTGTAGTCATTAATCACATCCAGTAAATCTTAAGGACTAGTTCATGCTGAACTGTTGTAGAAACCACTTGTACTGAACAGAAGAAAATCAGGAAGAAGTAAAATGAATGCAACACAACCAGATGCAGTACTACAATTACCGTGTTTCGTGAGGAGTTACCTAAAGCAGCCTACCTGGGGAAACGGATCTACAACATTTGGTGACAAAAACATACAATACTGATAGAGGCCTGAGGGTGAAACAGGTATATAAAATCATTCCTGTTCTCCTGCAGATTGTGATATCAAAATGCAGGATGGGGGAAGGTGGTAGCGCCAGCTATGCCAGTGGGGATGGCTGTAGAAAATCCAGGCATCATTTGGATGTAAGAAAGTCAGATTTTAAGATTATTTTATTCATACCAATAGTTAATCCTAGTTAAATCATTATTTTACTGTGTTACTCCTAGCTTGGACCAGTGTTCCTGTCCTATTAACCTGATATGCACACTTACCTGTGTTGAGGGGAGGCAAAGGCAAGTGAGGAAGATGGGAGGGTTTCTTCTGATAGCAGTTCTGCCTAAAGTGTCATCTAGAGCCTTAGCTGCACCTTTGGGCTTGTTGGACTATATAAAAACCTTTGAAGTTAGCTGATGACAGTATGCTCCGCTGCAAATTCACTTTACTGGTCCAGATTTGATTCTAAATGTGCTGCTGAGCACATTTAGAATGTTTACTATGGGCTTCCTGCCAGGCCAGGCAATGCCAGCTTGCCCCCAGCTGTGTAAAACTGACAAGCACTCTGTATAGTGTTAATCAGAAAGTGTTTGTATCCACGCTATTCAGCAGTTACAGGTGTACCAATGACTGGACCATTGTATGCTGTATGTAGTTGCACTGAAGACAACAGGATACATCTCAGAGCCAAGCGTCGGTGTTCATGAACGAGTCACCTGTCTCCAGCTCACAGAACAATAAAATCCTGTTCCCGCAAGCTTTGCGGACATTAGGTGCCATTGGGCTTCACCCAAAGTTGCTCCATATTCATCACTGATGCCATAACCCCAGAGTTGTACCAGGGGAGCGAGAAGAGTGTCTGCCCCATCCACGGCCAGGTGGGACCAAAGCAGCCTTCAGGCTGGGAGCAGCATAGAGCAGCCCTGAGCTGAGCCAACTGCTGCTACTGCACCAGCTACAAGGAGGACCCCAATGTGCTCTGTGAGAACGGTGGAAGAGAAAGGCTTCATCAAGCATCTGAGAGTTTCTGTTCTCTTCTCCTTTACAGTTCTTCCCCAGCTGCTTTGCACTTCCCATGTAGATGCAACAGGGCCCCAAAACTCAATTGCTGAGATGGAAACATATTTAATAATGCATTATGAGAAAGACATGGTAAAAGAATTCCAATATAGAGGATTTTAGTGCCAGATTGTGCCCTGGGATTCCAGTGCATATCTTTCATTAAAGCCATTAAAAATGTTCATGTTTCAAGGAAGAATTTGTGCTTTTGACACAATTCTCTCTTTTTCTTTAGGAGCCAAACATTTTCTGTGGTAACAGAAAATATCATAACAAGAATAATATAATGCATTTAGGCATTAAAATGAATAACAGTCCTTGATCTATTTGCTGAAGATTACAGGCATGAGACGTGAAAGCTGTTAGTGGCTTAAAGATAGACATTTGGTGCGATTGGCTCTGCAGCTTTCTTTTTATTACAGAATATGAAGGAGATGACTGGAGAGGTGTCCAGATCCTCACATTACACAGAAACGTTGCTGTGCATCTGATGATCATATCTTGGGCCAGTTGTTTGCTGCATTTCATTGCTCTTTGATTTGAGTGATGTGAAATTTCAGGGCAGCATGCTTGCCACACACGAGCTGCTGCCTCCATTCCAGAGGGGTCAAAACCTTGGTGGTGAGTGTGTAATTGCTATATTTATAAGGGAAACATTAAGCCTGTTTCCTGTACTCACAAGGTGCTTTATGAATGAAAATGGCATTGAATGAATGGAACGCTTCTTTTTCACCCAAATGCTCAGCCCTTCAATTTCCGTATTGTTTCCAATTGGGGCAATATAAATATATATAGAGAGAAACTTTGTCCAGGAAAAAGGAAATAATTCACATCCTACTCCTCTCTCTCTCTAAATGTTTAGGATAATCTCAGTGTGTTTCCATTCAGTTTGTTTCAGGAATGGAATGGGTTGCCTGCCTGCCCCGAAGTTATGGTTCTTTTCTGGGGTGTAGGGAGAGCTCGAGCTCAGTCCAGTGGTTGTGGATCTCTCCAGTGCCTCCTGCACTTCTGGGACTCACACCTTCAGCTGAAGGTGAGATCATGGTGGTGATGGCACTGCAGCTTTACAGGGATGTCCCTAGGAGCCCTCGAGTCCTTAGGTCAAAGTAAACTTCCTAGCATGCAGATGGGCGTGAAACCATCAGAAATCCGTGTGGCAAGCTCCACCAGAAACCTAGCTTGCATTAGAGGATGTTTGTAAAAGTTGAGTTTTCTCCACAAAAATTCTGTTTTGTCAGAATTAATTATTTTTTGTCATCTTATGAGAGAATTCCCAGCTTCTTGCAGGCAAACACATTTTTCACCCTTTCCATTCCTTTATATATAAAGCATGGATAACACCCGGTGTTTACTTCCTGGGAGTTCAGTGCATATCTTCATATTTGGTCACTTCTTTTAGGAAAATGTAACACTCCGCATTTTTGGCTGTTGAGCGGACCGCAATAGCAAAGCCAAGGGGCTCTGCTCGTAGCTGCTAGCCACAGCTAGCTGGGTGTGGTTCGCAATGCTTTAAATACTTATAGGATGCCAGCAGAGGGTGAAGCGAGGCAGGGGGGAAATGAGGGAGAGGACACGTTTGTTTGCTTTAATCTCTGCAGAACTGCTAAATGTACAGAGTTCTCTCCTCAAGGAAATATTTGGAAGTAACAGTATCGTGGTGAGAAGGGAGAGGAGGATCCTTGCTTTTTTGTTGCTGTTGTTCAGAAGGTTTGAAATGCTTGTGACAGTTCTCCAGCATTTGCTCGAGCCTCTGTGTGAACTTCCTGACCTGTGGAAGCAGTGAGCTCCAACAGGAAAAGGTCAGCTCGAAACAGCCAAACACATGGGTTCTCAACACACCTGTGCAGGGGGTCACCACGTCCCAGCACAGTGCTTCTCTGCCAGAAATAGAATGTAGAAGGCAAACCCAGCTTCCTCAGTGCTATTGGCGATAGATCTGACGTACCAAGCTGTGTCTGGCTGCGGTGCTCACCTGGTTTTCCATCAGGATTTTCTGGTCTTTGTTTTCTAGGGTTGCCCTTAGCACTGATGAAGTTCATCTAGTAACGCAGCCTGATGGGTCTAAGCAACTCAAATACACGGCAAAGATGAATACACTCAACTGAATGGCTTGTATTTCAACTGATGTTTCCTATTAAAGAGACAGATTAAAGCAAGGACCAGGCGTGTTGCTCTGCCGTGAATATCTCATAACAGCCATACCCTGGTCTGCTCCCTCTTCTCCCTATGTCAGTGTGATGCGATTGCACCAGTATGCCTTGCTTTCTGCTCCCAGGTGGTGAAAGGGGGCACCCGTAAGTTACAGTTCCTTTTTGGAAAGCCTCCACATCTTATCAGATCTGACATTGCAACATTTCAGCCAAGTTTCTTTTTCGTAACTTTATTTTACTATTGCACCATCCCTCATTGAAATTTTATGGTTTGCCGCAGTTCCTGGGTCCCTAGTGCTTAAATTTAACACTGTGAAACAGTATGGAGGTAGAAAGCAGAGACCCTCTCTATTCCATTATTTTATTTATTTATTTAGCGTTCTTACTCCTTGTGAAATCTCCAAATTCGGAACTGCCCATGCCTCTAAAAGTGACACTGTATACTCTGGGGCACTGTTACACTGCTAAAAATGGAAACTTGATGCTGCTTCTTGTGGGGTGGAAGGGAAACTGCTGAGAGAGGTGGTGGCTTTACCCCAACCGCCACTTGATGCTGAGTGCTGAGAGCAGAACGTTGTATAAGATCTCTGAAAATGCAGCCACTTACCGCTCCTCTATGTAAATTCCAGATTACGGGCCAGATTCACTGTTGACATAAGCAGATGCAAATCTAATGAAGTCACTGCAGTTACTTCTACTTGTGCCAGAGGTGAATTTGTCCCTATTTTTGGAACATGCTAGTTTTGTGCTGCGGCACTGACACTGTATTGTGTCAAAATCATTTCTGGTATGGTGTGGTGCCGCTGGCTGGCATGGTACTCCGTGTCAAACATCTGCTGAGCAGTGGTGTTGCTCTGCTTTCTGATGGGACATACCATGCTGCCATGCCATGCCTGAAGGCATCCAATAGGAATTGCTGCAGGATCTGAAATAATGAGGAATGTTCACTAATTGAATACCTGAGCATTTCAGCATCCTATGGGAAACAACACTGTGCATGTCAGCGCACCTACAAGCCTCTTGCAATCCCTTCAGGCACTTGGGGTGTAAAGTGATGTCCAGTGCACTCCCACCCCAACACATGGTGTTGGTGTACTAAATGGACAGTAATTCTCTGTTTTGGCCTAGTGCTGATTTAAGTGGATTTTCTCCACAAAAAGATACACGAGTACGAGAAGAGCTTTCTTCTGCTCACGGTATTCCAGGCTTTTGTTGGTCTGTACTAACTGCAGGGGGATGGGGATCCAGAGAGGGTGCAAGAACCCTAGGGGTGGTCTTCTCTCTCTGTTATCTAGCAATAGAACCTGAGGGATCGGCATGGAGCTGTGTCAGGGGAGGAGCACCTGTTAGGGACAGGTTCTGCACCAGAGGGTGGTGGGCATGACACAGGCTGCCCAGGGCAGTGGGCACAGCCCCAAGTGCTGGAGTTCAAAAAGTGTCAGGGCAATGATCTCAGCCATATGGTTTGGTTTTTTTGTGGTCCCATGTGGAGCCTGGAGTTGGACACGGTATCCAGCTCAGGATATTCAGTGATTCTATGATTCTATGTGGCACTCTGGGGCTGTTGCATTCAGCACTGCCAACCTCACTGTTGGGGCTGTAGGAAGTGAGGGAAGGGGGTTTCAGACAGCCATATAGCCCGGGTTTACCCTGGATGGATAGCAGTTGGGACTGTGTTTTCCTCAAATAAACCATTCAGAAGACCATATATGTGGCATAGCAAAGTGTGCGTCGTTTGCATATCAGCTTTGTATTTGAACTTCTTACTGGCTGCAAAGGTAGACAAAGGGACTCCATTAATTTAGGCAGATACAAAAAATGCAACTGCTATCAGGGACACATTATCAGAGCTCTATTAAAGGAGTACATACCTAGCTTAAGACCTGTATACCCCAAACTTAAAAAAAAGAAAAGAAAAGAAAAGAAAATTTCAATGTACCCTCAGGAAATAAGATCTCTTTTCAAAATATTGCAGCTGAATGTTTTAGAGAAATGCTTTCTATAAACAGGGAATCCTACCAGGGTCAGACAGAGCTATTTTAACCTCGTGCATTCATCTCACTGTTCTGGCAGAGGAGAAGTGTGTCTGATTGTGTGTATCTACAGAGAGAAAGGGGGTACACATTTAGAATTTTTGAGGTTTGGACACTATTAAGTATAGGTAAACTTCAAAGCAATTAATTATTGTTATTAATGAAAAAGAAATTTGAAATAATTCGATTTAAAGGGAAGAAAACAAGAGCAAATAAGCTCAGTCTTGCCCAGACTTATAACATGGGGTAATGCTACCAATGCAGACACTGACTCATTTCCATGGGAGGAATGGGATCAAAAGCCTTCAACAGTGGGGCAGCTCACGGGCAAAAATGCGCGTGCAGAGGTAGGCCATGATTAGGTTTGGTTCTATTGGCTCTGGTCCTACTCTGAATCAGGGTTTCTGTGTGCTTTTCAAGTTGAGCAGTGCAATTAATTAATTAAAATATGGAATTGTAGAATCGTTTGTGTTGGAAGGGACCATTAAAGGTCATCTAGTCCAACTCCCCTGCAATGAATAGGGAGCATATATATAAAATAAAATTGAAAATTTGGTGGACCAAAGGTAGGAAGAGATTCTTCAGGGAGCTGAAAACACATCCCATTTGCCAGCTTCTATAGGACAGAATCCTTCCTCCTTTTTCCTGGATGAATTTCCAGGCAGCGCTACCAATAGCACGGGAAGCAGAGGTGGGCCATGCAGGTAACTCTCGGCTGGGGGGCTGTCCCCGCACCCGAAGGAAAAGTTACCGTTAATAAATAAGATGCCAACGGTGATGTAGCTGTTAGCCAGTTACCCCCGCACACGCGTCAGTTACCGCCGCTCCGCTGGGGGACACCCGCAGGTGTCTCCGGCCGCTCTGCGCGCCCGCGGGGCGGGAGGGGGGGCTGGGGGCGCGGCCTCCTCCCCCCCCCGCCCCCGCG